>JAGKTI010029090.1:0-12751 GCA_018397915.1 Birgus latro | reverse complement strand
ACAACTTTTTCACTTCCATGCTCACCTCCCTGTTTCTTATCACTGCTGTCAACAAACCATCAACCTTCCGTCCCTGCTGCACCCTTTCGAGCACTTCACCCTCCAGACTTCCATCCTTACTCATCACACTGCCCAAGTACTTAAATTCACTTACATTCTCCATATCCTTCCCATCCAATCTCACTGTACATTCACTGGCTTCACTTCTCTCGAAGACCATCACTTTACTCTTCCCCACATTCACCTTTCATTCCGTTTCTTACACACTCTCCCAAACTCATCTACCAAGCCTTGCAGCTCCCCTTCGTCTTCGCTCAACAACACAGTATCATCTGCAAACAACAGTACAGGGAGTTTCCAAACACTGCCCTCTCTCACTAGGGCTGCTCCAACATCCACTGCCCGACCTTGTATCTCTTTTATAACCCCATCCATATACAGATTGAACAACCATGGAGACATGACACATCCTTGTTTCAATCCAACCCTCAAATGGAATGATTCACTCAGTTTGCCATCCACACGCACTGCAGCCTTAGCACCCTGATACATACTCTTCACTGCCTTCAACAACTTCCCATCCACTCCATATATTCTTAATACCTTCCACAAACCTTGTCTATCCACCCTGTAATATGCTTTCTCCAGATCCTTGAAGGCTGCATACAACTTCTTGCCCTTCTCTAGAAAATTTTCCACTAAGGATCTAAGAATGAATATCTGGTCTACACAACCTATTCCCTTCCTAAAACGTCCTTGTTCTTCTCCAACTAATTCCTCAGTAATTTCCCTAACTCTCTCAATAAGTGTCCTACCATATACTTTTCCTATTACACTGAGAAGGCAAATGCCCCAATGCCACTATGTCAATGGCATGAATAAACAAAGCAGTGGTAAACAATTACGAGGTGCTGTCTCAGGCAGATCTTAGGGAAGAGTGGAACGAACGCAGCACACTCACACTCCCAGCTAAACACCACCACACATGAGCACAAGGGAGGTTATTCGTTCTAATCTGTTGACAACCCTTTTCACAAAGCTTTCGCCAAAGTCCCAAAAGGAGGATGACCAGGAGTCCGAAAGGTAGGTGAGAAGATCGCCAGTGGAGCATCCCTGACAGAGCCCATACTGACGATCAGAAAGAAGGTTGTGATAGGAAAGATGCTTTTAAATTTTTCTGTTAACAATTGACTTGAAAACTTTTGAGACACAGGATGTTAAAGCAATTGGACGATAGTTAGAGGGTTGAGAATGGGCACCCTTCTTTGGGACTGGCGGAATGAGAGCAAACTTCCAGCAGGAAGGAAAGGTACAAGTTGATAGACAAAGATGAAAGAGTTTACCTAGGCAAGGTGTAACCACAGAAGCACAGTTCTTGAGGACAACAGGAGGGACTCCATCAGGCCCATATGCCTTGTTAGTATTGAGGCCAGAGATGGCAATAGATACATCAGCTGAAGACATTTTAATGTCAGCCATGAGGAAGTCAGAGGGGGGATGTGATGGAGGAACAGCACCGGAATCATCTAAGGTAGAATTGGAGGAGAAAGTCTGAGCAAAGAGATCTGCTTTATCAGTAGCAGAAATAGCTACTGAGCCATCAGAGTTGAAGAGGAGGGAAGGATGATGAAGTAAAGTTCTTAGAAATGTTTTTGGCAAGGTGCCAGAAGGAGTAAGAAGAAGTCAAGTTGGTAAGCTGAGAGCATTTAGCACGGATGAAATTATTTTTAGCAGAGTGAAGAACAGACTTAGCATGATTCCGGGCAGAAACATAAAAATGATTCAGGGGTGGGCTGGCTCAGGTACCTTTTATAGGCCCTCTCCTTGTTGCATACAGCATTAGAACAAGCATGATTAAACCAAGGCTTTCTTGCATTAGTCAAAGGATATGAGTAGGGAATGTATGATTCCATGCACAAGAGAATAAATGCGCAAGGCACACTCAGATGGCTCCCGGCCATGAAACCAATAATCATTCCAGGGAAAAGCAAAGAAGTACTGCCTGAGGGCCTCTCAGTTTGCAGCTCCAAAGTGCCACAATCGACATTTCTTTGGAGGGTCCACAGGCCGTACTGGAGCGATACGACAGGTTAAGGTAATAAGGTTGTGATCGGAGGAGCCCAACAGAGAGGAAAGATTAACAGTGTAAGCAGAAGGATTAGTTAAAAGGAAGAGGTCAAGTATGCTGGAGCTCTCTCCAAGGTCAGGGATACGGGTAGGGTGCTTCACATGCTGCTCTAGGTCATTAAGGATAGAAAAGACAGATTGTTCACCAGATGGGTCAGTGAAAGGAGAGGAGAGCCAAAGGTGGTGGCGAACATTTAAATCTTCCAGAATGATGATTTCAGAGAAAGGAGAAATGGATAGCATGTGTTCCATCGTAGAAGAAAGATGGTCGAAGAAGTTTTCATAGTCAGTAGAGTTAGGGGATAAGTAAACAGCGCATATACAGCAAGACCTCACTATAATGGACTAATTGGGGCCCGAGCCATTCCGAAAAATGCGAAATTCTGATAAAAGCGACATCCGGACTTTTCCTTGCTAATCTGGACTTTTTCCTATATATCAGACATTAGTCCGGATTGCACCAATGGTTTTTAAACTGTTTTCACCACCATTGCAGTACTGAACTGTGTTATACTTTCACTACATTAATCAAATGGTATAATAAATCTGTACTGTACACTGATAAACATGTCTTTTACTTGTCTTATATAGCTGAAATGGTCAGGCAGTCTGGACTGCCTCTGGCTTTATCGGACTTTTTCCGATATACAGTATAGGAGTTTAGTCCGGTGGCTCCTCGAGTCCAATAAAAGCGAATTCCAGTCTATTGAAGCCCGTTATATTGAGGTTTTACTGCATGTTTAGTCAGAGAATGACAGGAAAGCCGAAGCCAGAGAGTAGAGAATTCAGAAGAATCAAGTTCAGGAACATGAGAGCAAGATAAGTCATTGCGTACCCACTAATGTTTAATAATTTCCAGCTCAGTCCTGCATCATCCTTGAACATACTTGGGGTTTCATTCACTCGGGATTTATCTTGGAAAGAACATATTACATCTCTTGTGAAATCTGCTTCCAAGAGATTAAGTGTGCTAAGCTGAATCCGAACTTTCTCTACCCCTGCGCAGTTGTTGACTTTGTACATGGGTTTTATTCACCCCTGTGTGGAGCACAAGTCTCATGTGTGGGAAGGCTCCCCACATGCAGCTCTTCTCAACAGGGTGGAGTTAAAGGTTTTTCATCTCATTAATTCTCCTCTTACTGATTCCCTTCAACCTCTGTCTCTTCGCTGCACTGTTGCATCCTTATCTCTTTTCTATCACTACTTCAACGGTCACTGTTCCTCTGAGCTGTCTGCTTGCATCCCTCCACCTCTACAAAGGGGGGATAGCACCCATCTAGCAACAAACTCTCATCCCTTTTCTGACCAACTCTCTAACGTAAGAGTTAACTGTTACTCCCAGTCCTTCATTTATGCAACTAGTCAACTCTGGAACTGTCTTCCTCTGTCTGTATTTCCTACTTCCTATGATCTCCAGTCTTTCAAATGCAGTGTGTCCAGACATCTCGAAATGAACAGACCTTGAATTTGGCTCTCTTTTGTGTTGTTTTTGTTTTTCTTGGAAGGAACAGTTTGTGGGCCAGTGGCCTTTGGTTCCTTCTTCCTTGAATTAAAAAAAAAAAAAAATCTGACCTTAACAATGGAGGTCGAGACAGACGAGCAGAGGGTGGAAGACTTGAAAGACTGGTCATTCCAGTTGAGGATATCATTGCACCAGGTTTGGGCAGTGTCAAGGCAGAAGTCTGCTAAGCTGATCTGTGCATGGCCCTGGAAAATGAAGTTTGTTCCTTAAATCTGCTGTAGGTTTCTAGCCACAATATATCTCTCTTCTTCTCCTTTTACAAGCTATTGCATGAATCTAAGGTGAACGCAGGGAAGAGTAAAGTGATGGTCCTCGTGAGAAGTGAAGTCAGTGAATGTTCAGTGAGATAGGATGGAGAGGACATGGAGAACGTAAGTGCATTTAAGTACTTGAGTAGTGTGATGAGTAAGGATGGAAGTTGAGTGGAAATGGTGCAGCAGGGAAGAAAGGTTGCTGGTTCCTTGAAAGCAGTTATAAGAAACAGGGAAGTGAGCATGGAAGTGAAAAAGTTACTACATGACAGTATTATGATACCAACTCTAATGTATGGAAGTGAGGCTTGGACCTTGTTGGAGGGACAGATGTCAAGAGTGAGAGCAGTGGAAATGAGTTATTTGAGAGGAGCATGTGGAGTCATATGGAGAGACTGACAAATAAGGAAGTGAAGGAGTGTTGTGGTGTGGATGTGGATGAGATAGGAAGTGTCAGGAGAAACACATTGAGGTGGTTTATGTGAAGAGGATGAAAAGTGAGAGACTGACAAGGAGAGTGTATGTGAGTGAGGTGGAGGGGGGCAGAGGGAGGGGGAGGCTGAGGATGAGGTGGAGGGATGGAGTGGAGAAGTATATCAGGGAGGGGGGTGTGAGCTGGGAGCAGGGCAGTGAAATGGCAGGGGACAGAGTGACATGGAGGCGATTCATATGTGGCCACCCCTTACGGGTTTGAGGCATCTGGCAATAGACAGACAGACCACATGATGACATATTCATGCTAATACTGTATATTTTTATCACTGTCCCAGGTCAAGTTCATATTCTTAACTGTAGGCTTTACATACCAAAGTCAGTGAGGTGGGCCATTCCAGATCCACTTCATATTCTAGTGTGAAACAAATATGAGTGTGGTCAGTCACAAGTAGGAATGGTGATATGGCACTGTTCAGAAATACCTGTTTATGTATAGTCGAAGTCAAAAAAGGAAGTGGGCATTTTTTCTCTCTCTCTTGCTTTTTACATTTATAAACTGAAGAACTCAAAGGCATCAGAAAAGAAGATAACTGTAGTAACTCAGCTGAGCCATGCTAACTATCCTTTATAAGAGTATAACCACATTATAAAATATCGATATAAGAGATATTTTTATGTAAATAAGGTACATATAAAATATTAGTGTAACCTGACTGTTCCGAACTTACGGCTGTATTATTAAGTGTAGTGCAGAGAGTGGAATGAACTGCTTGTTGGAGATAAGTAATGTAATAACTGAAATGAAGCTGAATAAATTAATCACTGTTCTGGCCAAGATTTGAACTCAGGTCCCCGTGCTTGAATCGCGTGCACGTTACCACTGAGCCAAAGAGAGGATCCCCACTTTGCCTCTGGGCAACGCGGGCTTATATATACCCCATTACATCACTCTTATCTCCCCCAGCTATTAATTTGGTCAGTTTCGCTCTCCCACATGGTAGCGTAGTGCATTGGAGGCCACCACCGGGATGTAAGGCTGTCAACAACACATCATACAACCCTCAAGGCCCTTGCCTCACATCCCACACCGCTGCCAACCAATGTAATAACTGAAATGAAACTGAATAAATTAATCACTGTTCTGGCCGAGATTCAAACTCAGGCCCTCGCGTTTGAATCGCGCGCACGTTAACCACTGAGCCAAAGAGAGGATCCTCCCTTTGCCTCTGGGCAACGCGGGCTTTTATACACCCCATTACAGTAAGAAGGCATGGATGAGTGAAACTGTGACAGCAGAGTGGAAAAAGTTTGTGATTGTACCAGTGTACAAAAATAAAGGTGAGCGAAGTGAGTCCAAGAATTATTGTGGCATACGTTTATTGAGTGCGGTAGGGAAGGTCTATCTATTGCCAGACGCGGGGTGGCCACAAACAAATCACCTCCAAGTCACTCTGTCCCCTGCCATTTCACTGCCCTGCTCCCAGCTCACCCCCCCCCTCTCATATGCCTTTCCACTCCATCCATCCATCTCATCCTTTGCCTCCCCCTCCCTCTCCCCCCCTCCACCTCACACACATACACTCTCCATATCAGTCTCTCACTCTCCAACCTCTCCATATACCCAAACCACATTAATGTGTTTCTCCTAACGCTTCCTATCACATCCACATTCACACCACAATGCTCCTTCACTTCCTCATTTGTTAGTCTATCTCTCTATGTGACTTCACATGCTCCTCTCAAATAACTTACTTCCACTGCTCTCACTCTTGACTTCTGTCCCTCCAACAGGGTCCATGCTTCACTTCCATATGTTAGAGTTAGTATCACAGTACTGTCATGTAACAACTTTTTCACTTCCATGCTCACCTCCCTGTTTCTTATCACTGCTTTCAAGGAACCAGCAACCTTTCTTCCCTGCTGCACCCTTTCAAGCACTTCACCCTCCAAACTTCCATCCTTACTCATCGCGCTGCCCAAGTACAGTACTTAAATGCACTCACATTCTCCATATCCTCCCCATCCAATCTCACTGTACATTCACTGACTCCACTTCTCTCGAAGACCATCACTTTTACTCTTCCCTACATTCACCTTTAGATTCCGTTTCTTACACACTCTCCCAAACTCATCTACCAAGCCTTGCAGCTCCCCTTCATCTTCACTCAACAACACAGTATCATCTGCAAACAATAGTACAGGGAGTTTCCAAACACTGCCCTCTCTCACTAGGGCTGGTCCAACATCCACTGCCCTACCTTGTATCTCTTTTATAACCCCATTCATATACAGATTGAACAACCATGGAGACATGACACATCCCTATTTCAAACCAACCTTCAAATGGAAAGATTCACTCAGTTCACCATCCACACGCACTGCAGCCTTAGCACCCTCATACATACTCTTCACTGCCTTCAACAATTTCCCATTTACTCTATATATTCTAAATACTTTCCACAGTCCTTGTCTATCTACCCTGTCATATGCTTTCTCCAAATCCATGAAGGCTGCATACAACTTCTTTCCCTTCTCTAGAAACTTTTCCACTATAAGACCTAAGAATGAATATCTGATCAACACAACCTCCTCCCTTCCTATAACCTCCCTGTTCTTCTCCCACTAATCCCTCTGTTATTTCCCTAACTCTGTCAATAAGTATCCTACCATATACTTTTCCTATTACACTAAGAAGGCAAATGCCACTACGATTACCACACACTCCTTTTTCCCCTTTTCCTTTGTACAGTGGAATAATTATACCTGACTTCCAATCCTCCGGGATTCTACCTTCCTCCCAGGCCAGTCTGCACACCTTCCACATCCATTCTATTACTATCTCTCCCCCATGCTTCAGCATTTCACCACACACTCCATCAATTCTTGAGGCTTTCCCCATTTTAACTTTTTTCATTGGTTCCACCACTTCCATCCTACTGATTTCTTCCTCTCTTTTCACATCCCTCCTCCTCCCAGCCATTCCCCAGCCACTTATACTTGCATTACTTTAATACTCTATGTTCTGCAATTCATTAAAGTGTTCTCTCCATCTGTTCACTTTCTCTACTGTTTGGATTGTTGGATATTGTAGCCGATCCCATACCTACATGAAGTTTCGACCATTATTCATTTTAACACCGATTTTCGAGGTGAGAGTCCTCGTCTTACCTGAAATTTATTAGTCTGTATCTTTTATCTTAATATTTCTCCCATCCACTCACCCATGGGCACCAGACGGACAGTCCCGGGTTTGAGAAAAGGCCACTGAGAATGTTTACAAACAAACACAGGCGAGGCTGCACATGTTGACGAAGGTTTAGGTGAGAGGAGGTATCCCTTTAACCTAAGAAGAAGAAGAGGAGGTATGGGAAGGCGATGATGAAATTAAGGCTGAGACTACTCACAGGTACTCACAGGAAGATTCCCTGGAAGAGGCCCTAGGAGGCCTGTGGCTCTAGTATGGCAGCCTGAACACTGATTGTTTGTTGGCTGCGTGTGGTTTTAATCCGTGTTTTGTAGTTATATTCCTGATCCTGATTTTTCCCAAATTTGTCTAGCCTAGACTCAAACTTTTCAACTGAATCAGCACTCACCACCCACTCTGGCAGCTCATTCCAGTTGTTAACAACACGGTTGGGAAATGAAAACTTTCTCAGATCCAGCCTAGTTCTTGACTTGTAGATTTTCTTAGTGTTCCCCTGTGTAGTGTTGCATGCCCCCAATTCAAAGAGACCCTTGGTGCAATCGCTGTCGTATATACTAGTGATGATTTCATAGGTTTCAATTTGGTCGCCCCGGGATCTCCTGTATGCCAGCGTGGGTAGATCTAGCTTCATCAGTCTTTCTTTGTAGGGAAGGGCTTTTAGGCTAGGCGCCAGCTTTGTTGCTTTCCACTGTACATTCTCCACAGCTTCTATGTCCTTCATAAGGTGGGGACACCATACCTGGTTGGCATATTCCAGATGTGGCCTCACCAAAGCTGTACATAGTGGCTTGAAGACTGCTGGTTCCAAGTGAACAAATGATCTTCTTATGAGCCCCAGAATTTTATTTGCCTTGTTGATTTTCTCGGCTAGATGATCGGAAAATGCAAGCTTGTCAACAGTGACCATACAAATATCCTTTTCTGCTCCGCTCCTGTCAATGTCAGTTGTTGTTGGCACCTACTTTCATCCGGAAGTTCTTGTCTTTAAACAAGATGGCTTTTTTTTTTTTTCCAGTCTCTGTTGTTTATTTCTGTGTTGCTCCTTATATCCATAATTACTTCTTTTTGTTTCAGTATTCTTTCCACTATATTTGCTACCACCTGTAATTCATTTTGTTTTAGTATTTCTGTTATTGATTCTTTTCCTTTACTTTCTCGTTATATCTTCGTATGCTTCACATATGAGCGGTAGGTGGTGGCGACCATCATCCACTCACTTGATGTAGTGCTACCTACTTCTTCCTTAGCCTTTATCATTCTTTTTCTGTGCCTGCCCTCCTCTCTTCCTATTTCTCCCATCTTTCTGTCACTTCTTATTGCTTTTCTTTCCTTTGCAGGTGGCTTTACATTTGAGTAACAAACCAAATGGTTTCCTCTAAGCCAAGAAACCATTTACAATGCTGGGTGGCAACCATGTAACCAAACCATACAGTGTCCCTACTTGTCAACAAGTGAGTTGGTGGAGGGTTAGTGCCCCTCCCCGTAAAACAAATAACTCATCAAATGGCCACCCCTTACGGGATTATGGCGTCTGGCAATAGGTAGATAGATAGATAGATTTTCATTCTCTTCCTGACACATGTCACATATTAGGTTAGGCACATACTTTTTCCTATAATTTTCCTTCACTTCTAGCATTTTGGTTCGCATCAAAAATATTATCTTTGCACTTTCAAACTCTAGTTTCTCTAAGTATCTCTGTAGACCTATTTCTTGTTCCACGGATTCTCTTACTCCCTTTTCTCATGTCATCACAAATTTCTTCTTTATTTTTTGTCATTATTTTTTCTTTTGCTACCCTTTTTGCTACTCACTCTTCTAATGTTTCTAAGTTTTCTGGTATGCTGTTCTTTTCTTTAATGTCTTTTATTTCTCTCATGTACTCTCTTTCAAAATCTTCACAGTGTTTTCTCATCTTTACTATTCTTGAGTTCAATGTAATATTCAAGTTTTCTCTGGTTAATTTTGTGTTCTATTTTTACTTCCTTTGTTTCATTTAGTAGAGCACATTTCAGTGTTGTCCTTGGGACTTTAATTAATTTTGTCAAGTACTGAGTTTGAACACAATTTAGAGCTTTCTTTTCTTTTTCTCTTAATGTTTTCCCACTTTCCACTCCAAACAACATTATTGGTAATACACAGGTATTAAATGATTTTAGCCCAATTTTAATTCTACTTTCTTTTAGTTCTTTTCTATTTATAATGTTAATACAATTCATTTGCCACTACCCTTGCTTTATTTACCATATTTTCCACTTCATTATTCTGTTTCCCTTTTTCTTGTATAATTTTTCCCAGGTAGCCTACTTATGACTATGTGTTGTTATAATTTCTTTACCATTTATCTTTACTGTTTTTCCCTTCCTAACTAATGCTGATTGCTTTGTTTTATGTTCATTTAATTTTAGTCTTTTAAATTTTAGAAATATTTCTATTGTGTTTACTGCATCCTGTATTTTGTAATTTTCATCTGTTGCCATGATATCATCTTGAAATATAATGGAATGTAAGGGGTATAAGTGATGAGGTGAAAGAGAGAGAGGTTGTACAGGTGTTTGAGGGTGCGAAAGTGGATATATGTGGACTAACTGAAACTAAATGGCGAGGTGAGAGTGAGAGAATGGGAGTATGGATGGGGTATATGCGCAGCAGTAGGTGAGAATGAGAGGGCAAAAGAAGGAGTGTGTATTGCTGTAACAGATGGAAGGGGAATATAAGATGGTATGGATCAGTTGTCTCAAGGATTGTGTGGGTAAGAGTGAAAGTTTGACTACAAATTTGGGCAATTGTGTGTGTGTATGCGCCAACACAAGATCGTGTAAGTAGAGTGAGAGAAGAGTTCTGGACAAATGTGGTAGCATGTTTGGAAAAGTTTGAAACGAATGAGAGAGTGATTCTGAGTGGAGATATGAATGGAAAAGTAGGGAATGTGAAGGTGATGGAGTGGTTGGTGAGTGGGGTGTGACTGCAGAGATGGATGAGAATGGCAGTGCTTTAGTGGACATTTGTACCGGGAGGGAGTTGGTGATAGCTAATACCCTCTTCAGGCACAAAATGATCCATAGGTATACATGGCAAGTGTTGAGAAGGGTGGATGGTGAACTGAATGAACTGAATGAACATTGACTATGTGTGTGTGGATGAAAGGATGAGAAGATGTTTAATGGATGCAAGAGTATGTAGGGGTTGGGGGAGTGGACTTTCTGACCATCACTTGGTGGTTGTCAGAATCAGGGTCAAACAAAATAGAGGAAGAGGAGAAGGGAAGGATCGGAGGAAGTAGTTCTTACAAGGAGGGTAGAGAAGTTACAAGAGGATGGAATAAAGGCTGAATATAAAAGGAAGTGGAGGAGCGATTGGATAAATATAGATTGGAGCAGATGGGGGACATGGAAGGTCTGTGCAAGATATTCGTAGAAGAAATCTGTGCAGCATGTGAGGTGGTGTGTGGGATGAAGAGAAGATGAAAGGGAGTTCAGGGAACAGCATGGTGGACTGAAGAGGTGAGAGAGGCTGTGTCACAAAAGAAGAAGCATATAATGAGTGGATGAGGAACAGGGGCATCGAAGATGATGAGAGATGGAAGGGAGAGTTATATGTAGAGAGGAGGAGAGAGGTGAAAAGATTAGTAAGAAGAGAGTGGATGAAGAATTTGGAAGGAATTTGAGTGTAAAGCAGAGGGAATGTAAGAAAATATTCTGGAAAGAGGTAAAGAGAGTTAGACAGGGTGGCAAAGAAGTTAGTTGGGGTGTGAAAGATAAAAATGGTAGATTACTAGTGGAGCAGGGAGAAAAAGTGAACAGGTGGAGAGAACATTTTAATGAATTGTTGAACATTAAGAATGAAAGTAATGCAAATATAAGTGGGTGGGGAATGGCTGGGAGAAGGAGGGTTGTGAGAAGAGAGGAAGAAATCAGTAGGATGGAAGTGGTGGAAGCAATGAAGAAAGTAAAATGGGGAAAGCCCCAGGAATTGATGGAGTGTGTGGTGAAATGCTGAAGCATAGGGGAGAGATAGTAATGAAATGGTTGTCGAAGGTGTGCAGATTGGCCTGGGAGGAAGGTAGAGTCCCGGAGGATTGGAAGTCAGGTATAATTATTCCCCTGTACAAAGGAAAAAGGGAAAAAGAAGTGTGTGGTAATCATAGGGGCATTTGCCTTCTTAGTGTAATAGGAAAAGTATATAGTAGGATAATTATTGACAGAGTTAGGGAAATAACAGGGGAATTAGTGGGAGAAGAACAGGGAGGTTTTAGGAAGGGAAGAGGTTGTGTAGGACCAGATGTTCATTCTTAGATCTTTAGTGGAAAAATTTCTAGAGAAGGGAAAGAAGTTGTATGCAGCCTTTGTGGATTTGGAGAAAGCTTATGACAGGGTGGATAGACAAGGATTGTGGAAAGTATTAAGAATATATGGAGTGGATGGGAAGTTCTTGAAGGCTGTGATGAGTATGTATGAGGGTGCTAAGGCCGCAGTGCGTGTGGATGGCAATCTGAGTGAATTTTTCCATTTGACGGTTGGATTAAAACAAGGATGTGTCATGTCTCCATGGTTGTTCAATCTGTACATGGATGGGGTTATAAAAGAGATACAAGGTCGGGTAGTGGATGTTAGAGCAGCCCTAGTGAGAGAGGGCAGTGTTTGGAAACTCCCAGTACTGTTGTTTGCAGATGATACTGTGTTGTTGAGTGAAGACAAAGGGGAGCTTCAAGGCTTGGTAGATGAGCTTGGGAAAGTGTGTAAAAAACAGAATCTAAAAGTGAATTTAGGAAAAAGTAAAGTGATAGTCTTCGAGAGAAGTGAAGTCAGTGAATGTACAGTGAGATTGGATGAGGAGGATATGGAGAATGTGAGTTCATTTAAGTACTTGGGTAGTGTGATGAGTAAGGATGGATGTCTGGAGGGTGAAGTGCTTGAAAGGGTGCAGCAGGGAAGGAAGGTTGCTGGTTCCTTGAAGGCAGCGATAAGAAACAGGGAGGTGAGCATGGAAGTGAAAAAGTTGCTATATGACAGTATTGTGATACCAACTCTAACATATGGAAGTGAAGCTTCCCTCTGTTGGAGGGACAGAAGTCAAGACTGAGAGCAGTGGAAATGAGTTATTTGAGAGAGGCATGTGGAGTCACATGGAGAGACAGACTAACAAATGAGGAAGTGAAGGAGCGTTGTGGTGTGGATGTGGATGTGATAGGAAGCGTTAGGAGAAACACAT
>JAGKTI010029089.1:0-12751 GCA_018397915.1 Birgus latro | reverse complement strand
TATATATATATATATTTAATAGAAAAATGAAATAATTGTGTATATATATTTATTTATATTTTTATATATATATATATATATATATATAGCTCTGTTTATATTGTCCACAGTCTTGATCACTCCTGGTTGGACTACACAAGATAACTTTGAACATTTAGGAGATTCAGTTGTTAAAGTGACCATTTTGTGTCATCTCTGAGGTGGCAGAAGTAACATATTCTTTGCACATCTGCATTCTTGGAGTCAAGGCAAGAAGAATCTTTCTGATTGTTTAATACTTTATTCTTGATTTTCTTGCATAGCTTACCAGGATACTGAAATCATAGGGTAAGTAACTTAATTTCTAGTGTCGTAATGCTGGTGTAATATGTACTGGGAGCTGATAATCAGTCATTGTTCTCAGAATGGTTGTTTTCCCCTTTGTCCCTTAGATATATATTATTAAGTGGCATTATCCATGAGGCAGTTGACTTCCGTAACTATTTTAAAGCGGTATTTCAAGAAGCCCCTCTCTTTTTGAGAAGGTATGATCTTGAAAGAAGCATTGTAATGGATGATTGCAGGTTTATTTGTTGACAGTTACAGGTATGCAGTGAAGTTTGTACTGTGGATAATGTCACCTCACGTAATTGTAAATGTGCAAATGTGGTTTGAGCACTAGTGAATCCTTTAGAAAAACTGGTGTTTCTGAGAAACCAGTGACATTATTATTATTGTAGGTGGGGGCGCTCACCATCCACTCACTCGATGTAGTGCTGCTTTGAGCGTCTATTATTTTTGTTACTGTAGGTGGGGGCGCTCACCATCTACTCACTCAGTGTAGTGTTGCTTTGAGTGTCTGCCCTTTCCTCTCCTCCTCCCTTTTTTCCTTCCTTCCTCTTCTGTAGTGTTGCTTTGAGTGTCTGCCCTTTCCTCTCCTCCTCCCTTTTTTCCTTCCTTCCTCTTCTGTCTTTCTTTACTTCATTCTTTCTTTTAGCCTACAGGTGACTTTACAATCCCTCTTCTGTCTTTCTTTCCTTCTTTCTTTCCTCTTCCTTCTGCCCTATGGATGACTCGACACTGAGTGACAAGCCAAATGCTTTCCTGTACACCAGGAAACCAATTTACTATGCTGGGTGGTAACCATATGGCACCTGATGGCTTAGTGGGTAATTACGGCGCCCCAGTCAGACTGAACTGGTGAAAGTTTATATTCAAGGGGTGGTTGGGGTTTATTGCTCACGTAATGCCACTCAGGGATGAGTGAGGCTGGTCACTCTCATCTTAAATTTCGGGACTAACTCGCCTAGCCCTGGGTTCCTTCACTTCTCACGGGGCAACGTAGGACTGGATGATGGATGGTTATTATTATTGTTACAATTAATATTGTTATTATTATTAAGGTTTATATCCTAGGGATGGTTGAGGTTTATTGCTCATGTAATGCCACTCAGGGATGAGTGAGGCTGGTCACTTTCATCTTAAATCTCAGAACCAATCTGCTTAGCCCTGGGCTCGTACGCTCATCGTGGGGCAGCGTTGGATTGGATGATGGATGAATGGATTATTATTATTGGATGATGGATGAATGGATTATTATTATTATTTTATTATTATTATTTGTGGTAGGTGGGGGCACTCACCATCCACTCACCCGATGTACTGCTGCTCTCGGGTGTCTGCCCATTCCTCTCCTCCATCCTTCTTTCCTTCAATCCTTTTCTGTCATTCTTTCCTTCATTCTTTCCTCGTCCTTCTCCCTACGGGTGACTTTACAGTCCCTCTCCTGTCTTTCTTTCCTTCATTCTTTCCTCTTCCTTCTGCCTGTGGGTGACTACACTGAGTGACAAGCCAGATGGTTTCCTGTACAACCAGGAAACCATTTACTACGCTGGGTGGTAACCGTATAACCAAATTTTGGCGCCTGGTGGTTTAGTGGGTAATTACGGCGCTCCAATCGGATTGAGCCGGTGAAGGTTTATGTCCAAGGGGTGGCTGGGGTTTATTGCTCATGTAATGCCACTCAGGGATGAGTGAGGCTGGTCACTCTCATCTTAAATGTCAGGACCAACTTGCCCAGCCCCGAGCTCCTACGCTTCTCTGTGTGGTGACATAGGATTGAATGAGGGAGAGGGATTATTATTATTATTATGAGAGAGAGCAGCATTTGGAAACTTCTTGTATTGTTGTTTGCAGATAATACTGTATACAGTAGTTAAGTGGAGACACAGGGGAACTGCAAGGCTTGGTGAATGAGTTTGGGAGAGTGTGTAAGAAACAGAATCTAAAGGTGAATGTAGGGAAAAGTAAAGTTATGGTCTTTGAAAGAAATGTAGTCACTGAATGTAAAGTGAGGTTAGATGATGAGGAAATGGAAGAAGTGAATGCTTTTAAGTACTTGGGTAGTGTGATAAGTAAGGATGGAAGTTTGGAGGACGAAGTGCTTGAAAGGGTACAGCAAGAAGAAAGGTGCTGAGTCCTTGAAAGCAGTGACAAAAAATAGGGAAGTGAACATGGAAGTAAAAAAGTTACTGCATGATAGTATTGTTATTCCAACTTTGATGTATGGAAGTGAAACTTGGACCTTGTTGGAGGGACACAAGTCAAGAGGGAGAGCAGTGGAAATGAGCCACTGGTATTTGAGAGAAGCATGTAAGTGGGCATGGAAGTAAAAAAGTCGCCGCATGATAGTGTTGTGATCCCAACTCAGATGCATGAAAATGAAACTTGGACCTTGTTGGAAGGACACAAGTCAAGAGCGAGAGCAGTGGAAGTAAGCTGCTTGAGAGGAGCATGTGGAGTTACATGGAGAGACACTTTGACAAATGAGGAAGTGAAGTAACGCTATGATGTGGATGTGATAGAAAGCATTAGGAGAAGTACATTAAGGTGGTTTGGCTATGTGGAGAGGATGGAGAGCGAGAGACTAACGAGGAGAGTGTATGCAAGTGAAGTGGAGGGGGGGAGGGAGGTGGAGGCTGAGTATGAGATGGAAGGATGGAGTGGAGAGGTAAATGAGAGTGGAAGGTGTGAACTGGAGGGAGGGCAGTGAAATGGCAGGGGACAGGGCAACACGGAGGCAGTTTGTTTGTGGCTACCCCTTATGGGATTAAGGCATCTGGCAATAGAAGGATAGATGATTATTATTGTTGTTGGAAAATGTATGAATTAAACAGTTGCATCTATCATACCAGGGGGAGGCGGTGGCCCATTCGGTAGAGAGGTGGCTTGCAGTCCCGACAGACCCAGGTTCGAATCCTCGCTGGGGCAGGAAACAGTTTAAGGATTCGAATCTCATTAAATCAGGCTTTACTGATCTACCAGAAGACCCGCCGACATGTCGTAAAAATACCCCCACTAATACCAATACACCAGTCCTGTATGAGACAGCCCTAGCATGTATTCAATATGGACGGTGGGTGTTAGCTACATGTAGAGGTGTTGGTATGTAGGAGGATTGCTGGGCCTTGATAGCAGGCTGTGAAGCCTATGCCCAGAGTCAGGGGGGGGGACATACTCCCACCCCTACCCAGAGGTGGCCAGTAAAAAAGTACCGTTACATCATTACTTTACCTAATTTAAACTAACGATGAAAGTTTGAGTACTTTTGAAGTATTTTGAATTATGAATACTTTTACTTAAATTTTTCTTATAAATCTCATACTTTTATTTCACTACTTTTCTATACAAAGCAGTTGTTACTCTCTACATTTTTTAATTCCCATCACGGTTCAGTTGAAAGCATGTTCCCTGAAAGTGGAAGGAGACAAAAAAGAATCTGAAAGATGCACAGCCTTACCCAACAACCACTGAGTAAGCAATATTATCCTGCCCCTTCACACTGAGAGAGAGAGAAGGAGAGAGAGAGAATACTGATGTATGATGGAACAAGAAGCCAAGGCAGGGAAGCAAATGAGATAGTGGAATCAGATTAATTCTATACACATTTTTACCCACATAGGTTGTCAGTACCGAATCTCTGGACACAGATGTCAAGAGAGGGAGGGATAGAGGAAGATAGAATATTTATAGTAACCCCCTTCCCCCCCCCCTTTTTTTTTTTACAATTCATATTAATAACATTAGAAATAGGGAACCATTTCAAGTTTCATTCATGTTGTCTTCCTATTTACGCTGAAATTTTGCCAAACATAATTATCCAAGAAAAATATAACATGAGTTGCATCATCAGTGGCATAGGATGCAGCAGGTAGGTCTCATGGTCAGGAGTGCGGCCTCATGTGGGTAAAGGACACACACACTCAGTTCTCATCTGGAACTGCCAAAACAACACATGAAGAGCAATGTCATTGGTCACACACTAGTTACAGATAATATAACATTGAAATAAGTGAAATACTGTAAAGAGATCAAGTCATTAGTAATGGAGGTATCAGCTATGTGCATTATGTGTATCGTTTCTTTAATGATAATGTATATATATGCCGTAGAACACAAGGATACACTGTATTTATTGCAGGATGATTGATTCTTTGTGCTTACACAATGTCAGTAATGACTGTTTTCAAGAGAGTATGGATGAGTTAATTGACTGACTGGCTCAGCATTCACTGATGATCATTATGCTTGGGAACAAGAGCTGAAGTGAAAGAACATGATGCATGATAAGTGAAAAGTACGAGAGGCAGAGTTATGACTACACACATTGGTGATCACAGAGTGATGCTGGCAGCAGTTGGGAGATGAATGTATGCTCCAGCTCAAAAGATGATTCATTCCAGCCTTAATATTTTATTTATTGTATTTTTTTACATGGCCATAACATAGCCACTTATATGTTGTTATTTACAAACCAGTGGTGACTACCGGTAATTATTCACCTAGTAATATATTTGAAGTGGGTGATGAATATGGATATTGTCTGTGATGCCTCTATACCTTTTGTTATAATTCAGTAGAAATTAAGTATCCACAATGAATTGAATCACTTTGTATTCTAAAGTTGAGGAACACATGTCTATCTTAATTTGAGGTATAGTACCTGTATTCACTCCTGTCTTAAATGTCAGGACCAACTTGCCTAGTCCCAGGTTCCTATGCTTCTCTGTGAGGTGACATAGGATTGGATGATGGATGGAGTACCTGTATAAGGATTATGGGTTAATTGTAAAAAAAAAAGGGGGGGAGGGGCATATTCCACCTTGTCTGCTCTTCACCTAAAGGTTACTTTTTATTAATGCAACAGTAAAGTTTGGAAAATTACTTTGTGATTCCAGTACATTGTTACCTTTTAGTCTGTTTATTTTCATTTTTACAGTTAAAGCCAAATGTAAATTTACTCTGTATTTTTACTCAGAGTAACTTTTCAGAAGATTTACTGTACTTTTACTAGAGTAAAACATGTAGGTACTTTGTCCAGTGCTGACCCTGCCCCCCCACCTACCACCATCCTAGAATGTCATGTCCATTCTTTCCACCCACCCCATCCTTTTCTGCTTTCCACTTCTCCAGTCTTCAGCATTCAACTTTTAAGAGAAGTCTATAGCATACACCTTCCTGCCATCAGCATTGGCCCTTATGCAAAACTCATATTCACAGTCTGTACCTGTCCTTCCCTGCCCTGCCTTATTTGTACATAACAACGGTCTTCACAGAATATACTTACCCTGGGATGCCCCACCACCCATCATCATTGCAGTCCATCCCCTTCACGCTTCTCCACCAAAGCCACTCATATCTGCTTTAATGTAAACTGCCTAGCCAGCATCCATTCCTTTATTGCCCTATATTATCAGGAATGTAGGGTTCTGGGGCTTGCTATTCGGTATAAACCTTTAACCACTTAACCGCGGCCCGTCACTTTCGTGACGCTCGGAGGCGATGGCTCGAGCCGTGGGCCGTCAGTTGGGTGCCTCTATGTTCTTTTTAAGTAGCCGGGGCTTTCAAGATAAATATACTGTATATAAAAAATTTTAGGAGAAGCCTGAGTGATATTTAGGCTAGTTTTGGCCAATATTTTAAAGAGTAAGTCAGAGTGCGAATTACCACCGGCCGGAAGTGCCAGGACCGCCTCCCACAACCCCACGGTTTAGGGGTTAAGGTGAGGATGTCTTGTCACTTGTCCCTGAACAGCATTATGAGAGCAATTAGCCCCAACTATCCTTAGGATTTAAACATATAGGGTCCACATCTGCATGGAGTTTGAAACCAGCAGGTGCCCATTTGTTGGTTTTTATTTTAAACTCTTCAGCCCTAGAATGTAATTTATATTTCTGGTGTTTCTACATAATTATACTGTGTTGTCTGGAGGAAAGACTTACGAAAGGGGTTAGATACAGCCTTTATGGAGTTCTTTAGCTTATTAAACCATGTGGTGCCCATTTGTTGGTTTTTATTTTGACATCTTCAGCATCAGAATGTAATTTATATTATACTTCCGGTGTTTTTACACAATTATACTGTCTTAAAGAGGGTCTTACTAGAGGAGTTAGATACAGCCTTTGTCAACCCCTTTACTACAGTGGGATGGTCTCTCAAGCCAACCATATGTGTGTTCATTTTCAGGAGTGTTTGGAGAGCCTTGCTTATGCCTTGTCGCTCAGAACTGAGTGTCAGGCCTTCTCATCTGGCCCTAGGCACCTATGCTACTAAAGGAGTAACACAGGGTTGGATAATGGATGAACTTGAGCATCTCGAGTTCTTAGAAATTTTTACAAAAGTTGTAACCAGTCACATTTTTCATCAAGTAAAGTATTTGATTCCAGCCAACACCAAATGAGTGTATTTATTTGAGAATCATTACAGCTTCAGACTGTAACAAGATAAGTTTATCTGCCTTTGTACATCCCACCCTCGGCTATCACGCCTAATTGTGTCGCCATGGCTGTGCTATAGCTGAAAACGCTATAGCCAAATTGAAAAACTTGTGGTAATAGTTCTAATTGGTGCCATGACCTCAATATTTACCCCTAAGATACTTTTTTTGTACCACATAATAACATATAATGGTCTAAAAATGAGCATGCAAATTAGAAATATACTGTACTATCTATCTGTCTATTGCCAGACACCATAATCCCGTAAGGGGTGGCCATTTGACTTATTTGTTTTACGGGGAAGGTTAATAAAAACAGAACTTACTATCCCTTTTGATGGCGGTCTAGCATCACACATATTTTCACCAGGAATAAGTTTCAGTGCTCATAAAAAAAAAAAATGCAGTGTGAAACTATTTTTGAAAGCCATTAGTCATCAACATTAAAGGGAAAAAAAATAAAAGCTATAAAGAAATCGTCAGGAAGGACTAATGGTTTCGGGGCAATTCGCCTCAAGTCAAATTCCCCGTCACAACAATAACGAGAATTTGCCGTCATTAATGAAGACAGCTATGGGTGATCTATCTATCTATCTGTCTATCTGTTGCCAGACACCATAATCCCATAAGGGGTGGCCATTTGAATTTGAGTTAGTTTTACGGGGAGGGTTAATAAAAACAGAACTTACTGTTCCTCTTGTTGGCGGTCTAGCATCACACATATTTTGCCAGGAATAAGTTTCGGAGCCCATTAAAAAAAAAAATGCAGTGTCAAACTATTTTTCAAAGCCATTAGTCATCAACAATAAAGGAAAAAAAAAGCTATAAAGAAGTCGTCAGGAAGGACTGATGGTTTCGGGACAATTCGCCTCAAGTCAAATTCCCGTCACAACAATAACGAGAATTCGTCATCATTAATGAAGACAGCTATGGGTGATCTATCTATCTATCTATTGCCAGATGCCATAATCCCATAAGGGGTGGCCATCTGACTTTGAGTTATTAGTTTTATGGGGAGGGATAATAAAAACAGAACTTAATATTCCTTTTGATGGCAGTCTAGCATCACACATATTTCGCCAGGAATTAGTTTCTGAGCCCATTAAAAAAAAAATGCAGTGTGAAACTATTTTTCAAAGCCATTAGTCATCAACAATAAAGAAAAAAAAAAAAGCTATAAAGAAGTCATCAGGAAGGATTGATGGTTTTGGGATAATTCACCAAGTCAAATTCGCTGTCACAACAGTAAGAAGACAATTCGCCGTCATTAATGGAGACAGCTGTGGGTGATCTATCTATCTATCCATTGCCAGAAGCCATAATCCCATAAGGGGTGGCCATTTAACTTTGAGTTATTTGTTTTACGGAGAGGGTTAATAAGATACAGAACTTACTATCCCTTTTGATGGCAGTCTAGCATCACGAATATTTCGCCAGGAATAAGTTTCGGAGCCCATAAAAAAATAAAAGTGAGTGTGAAACTATTTTTCAAAGCCATTAGTCATCAACAATAAAGGAAAAAAATAAAAGCTATAAAAAAGTCTTCAGGAAGAACTGATGGTTTCGGGACAATTTGCCGTCAAGTCAAATTCGCCGTCACAACAATAACAAGACAGTTCATCATCATTAATGAAGACAGCTATGGGTGATCTATCCATCAATTGCCAGATGCCATAATCCAGTAAGGGGTGGCTATTTGAGTTTGAGTTATCTGGCTATTGTAATATCACAAAAAAGGTTATTGTTCTCACTGTCACTGTTCACAGTCTGAGGACAAGTTGAATGGCTTGGCGGGTGGCGGGGGAGACTCGGTCGGGCGGGCAGTCAGCGCTCGGCTGGCGCTGATGTCACGCGACCAATCACCAAGTGAATCTTTTGTAGGCTGGGTGGAGCACCGGAACCCGGCCTTTTTGAAATTTTTTAACACTTCTGGTGCGTGATAGCAGGCATTTAGTACGTGATAAGAGTATTTGGGTAGGTTTTTTATACAGGCGCGATAGCGTTAAAACGCTATAGCGGAACTCGCAATAGCTGAGGGTTGGATGTAGTCTGCAGCCATGATTCATGAATAATAGCTTCAGCATAGATATTTATCTTGTAAACAGGTGTACAGTACATTCTCCATTTACAGCAAGGTTGTGTTTGATAAAATCCATTGCAAAGCTTTATCGTATATCATCAGTTATGACATGGGTTCAGTGGGGATACGTTTATGGCCAAAAGTCACCAACCCGACAAAGTCTGAAAACAAAGTTTCCAACTCATCTGAACTGGTAGTTATATCACTTCGTGGGTGCTTACTCCTGAAAAACTAAGTTTCTAAATCAACTAAACTGGTAGTTGTGTCACATAACTACACTTCACTTGCTGCATGAACTCCAACACTACACTGACACTTCTTGGAACAAACAAATGACTGTACACTTCCGTATCAGCGATGTATAAGCAAAAATACCAATCATACATCAACCAGTAAGGCTTCATGTGGGATTATAATGATCATATAAAAAAAATGTGATTGCATATTGAAAGAAAGGTCAACTTTTTATTCAGCATGCAGTATGGTACTCTCTCGATTATCTGATGTAACAGAGCCAAAGGCATGTTTGGAAAGTGGATCCGTCAGGATAATGGACTTCCCCCCTTGCCCCTTTTTGTACATAACCCAACTTTGAAAGCCATTGTAAAAGGCCACTACATCATACAACACTTGTTCCTGTTTTTTAACACTGCTCTATCTGGTCAAGCAGACCTACAAACCACAGCCAAACAATTACCACAGTCAAGCATGGAAAATAATACTCCTTTAAGATGCAGGAAGCCGACCATCCCATACCAGTCTTACCCAAGATCTCCTGCTGCTTCTCCAGAGTCAACACTACCATCTTCCTTTTCCCTGGTGGAGGGGCCATCATCACATACCCTGGGAAGAGGCATGCAAGGAATAGCAAGGCCTGAAGCATGTAGAGAACAACCACAATAGCTACCATGTGCGCCATAATAACAGCTGTCCGAGAGGAGCTATCACTACACATTCATCGGGCGGGAACTGGGAACAACCATGGGGGTCTCTAGCAGATGTTGGGTGAATACTGAGCCAGACAGCTTGGTGCCACTGGGCTATTCCCACCTGGGCGGGTGAAAATGTTCGTGCAGCCATAATTTCCACCTGGATGCAAGCATTTTGTCTGGATAAAATGGAAAAATGTACATATAATGATTTAATACAGCCAGATCACAGCATCCGGGTATTTAATTGTTTGGATAATGGACATCCGAATAATCGGGGGATTACTGTACAGTACTCCCTCAGTTATCTGGATGACCATTACCCGGACAATCCATTAAACGGACGCTGTGACTTGGCTGTTCAAAACCATTATTTGTACATTTTTTGTAATATCTGGACAAAATTTTTGCATCTGAGTGGAAATTGTGGTCACCACAGGGTATGGCCCTGCAGTGGTGATTGCTTGTCTGTGGTTGATGGGTCTGCTTGACCATGGTAATTGCTTGGCTGTGGTTTATTGGTCTGCTTGACCAGATAGAGTAGTGTTAAACAACAGGAACAAGTGTTGTACGATGTACTGTTGTAGCCATTTACACTGGCTTTCAAAGTTAGGTTATGTATGAAGAGAGGCCAGGGGAGAAGTCCATTATCCAGACAGAGCCATCACCTGGACATGCCTTTGGCTCTATTACGATAGTCAAAGGATTACTGTATATGCATTTCATTGTATGCCAGTTCATTGCAAAATGAGGGTCTGCTGTATGAGTATGTGCTGTTATATGTTTATTACTGAGTAATATGTTGTCAGACTAGACTGGATTCAAATAAAAATAGTACTGTAGATTCATATGTTTGATTGTTATGATAAGTAAATTTACAGGCTTTGTGTTGAGGACTACCAACATAGCATTTATTCTAACCTGACACAGATTCCCAACTATTTCAGCTCAGTTGATGGCCAGGTGTAGTCAAGATTGGAACTGAGGCTCACCAAATTTCTTGTAAACATTACATATTGTCCGAGTAGTAGGAGTGACTCAAATCTGTTGGGTAAAAAGGCTGATGCAAGTGTAATATTCTCTTGTACAGACCTACTGTTTATGGAGGGCATAGAGGCAGTGTTCCGGGTGGCACTGGTGTTGCTGCAGACCCATGAGGAGGCACTTCTGGCTTGTGATTCATTTGAGCAGATCATGGATTATATCAAAACCACGATTCCCAGTCTGCAAATACACCATATCGGCAATATTATGTCTCAGGTGAGTTTCTCTATGAATAATTTAATAATACACTGTGTTATAGTTCTGGACTGAATTCTAATGATTCAGCAAATTAATTTCCTCAAAATGCAGTTTCTTTTTTTTTTTTAGTAGCTACACTTATTTTTAGCAATATTGGAGAAAAATATTTCATCCTTTCGTAAATTGGATATTATGAGAAGCTGGTATTTAAACAAAGAAGGAAAGTAATCAAGTCCGTAATAGGTCTTAACAGTTTGTATTCATTAATCTTAATCATACTGCAAATTCTGAAAGTGGAAGCTGACATGAAGACCATCATTAGTAGTCTCTCTGTCTCTCTCTCTCTCTCTCTAGTGGGTGTTCGTTTCGTTTCATTTTTGAAGGCTCCAACATGCTTGCATGTGTCGGCCTTGGTCACCTAATGGCGGCTCTCCACGCTGCTCGATCCCTGGCAGCCTCCCTGTTCAGTCCCTTAACCCTTAAGTCGCACTTAATGACCTCGTCCCATGTCTTTCTCGGTCTACCCCTCCCAACCCCTCCCCCAATATTAACACCTCTCACCTCATCCCCCATCCTCTCCACATGTCCAAACCACCTCAGCCTACCTCTCCTCATCACAACACCAATACACTCCAGTCTCATCCTACCTCTCAACTCTTCCATCGTAAACCCAGCCCCCCAGGCCTTGCACGCAGGGACGCACTGCACATCCACCTAATCATTGTCATTTCTGTACATTTAAACCTGCGAATATCCTCTTCCTTTACTGCCCAAGTCTCACTACCAAACAGCATCACACTCCTAACACATGCTGCATACAAAGACCCCTTAGCACATAAGGAGAGTCCTCTCAATCTCAGGAGAGGCAACAGCTCCCTGAACTTCTTCGAACCACTTCTCACCCTAGCAACCGAGCTAACTCCAGCCCCACCTCCGACGCATAACATGTCCCCCAAATAACGAAACTCCTCCACACACTCAAGAGACTCACCTGCAAGTTCAACCCTCTCACGCCTAACAATCTCCACCTGCTCTCCCCGACACGCCGCACACATGAAATCAGCATCATCTCGCAGTCTACCTCTAATACCACTACATCTCTTGTGCACCCACTTATCACAAACACTACACAAGATGGAATTACTTCCCACACCCTTGTGGCAAACTGCACATGGCCACTCTCCCTCTCCTCTGATTGTACTGCCAGCAGACCCTAGATACCATCACTTTTATTTTATCTGCATTTACCCTTAAGCCCTTGTCCCCCATACCATCTCTCCACTTCTTAAATCTTTCCTCCGCCTCCTTTTCATTCTCTGCAATCAACACCAAATCATCAGCATACAGCATCTCCCATGGGAGTCCATCTCTCAAGTCACGTGAGAGGGCTTCAAGCACCATGATAAACAACAAGGGAGTCAAAACTGACCCCTGATGCACACCAACATCTACGGAAAACTCATCACTCAAAGCTCCATTCACTCTTACCTGGGTGCAAGCACCCATGTACATGGCTATAACCACCCTAACCAGCCAATCTTCCAACCCTAGCTTTCTCATTGCCCACTTCACCACTTCTCTAGGGACTCTGTCAAAGGCCTTTTCCAAATCAACAAAAACAAAATACAATTCCCTTTTTTTCCAATATATTTTTCCTGAAGCTGTCGAACAATGAATATGGCATCAGTGGTCCCCCTGCCTGGCATAAACCCAAACTGCATCTCATCGATATTCACTCTTTCTCTA
>JAGKTI010029087.1:0-12752 GCA_018397915.1 Birgus latro | reverse complement strand
TTGTTTCATTTTTGAAGGCTGCAACATGCTTGCATGCGTCGGCCTTTTTGGATTGGAGCGTGTAGCATTTTATGACCGGATGCCCTTCCTGATGTCTACCAATGACCCTTGGGTGGATTCGATCCTCCGACCCTACGGCCAGAGCGGAGCGCTCTAACACACCCGAGCTCAGTCAGACAAGATTCACACTGGGGTGTGTGTACTATCCTGCTACAGGAGGAAAGCACTGTCGCCTATGAGCGTAAAAACCTCATATTTACGTTAAGAGAAGCAAGCTTGAGGGAAAAACTTTGTGACAACAGTGAAAAATCCTGCACTCAGATCAAACTGAGCGAAAGTTCCCTACATTTACATTGATAACTAATTGTTATGTAGCGTGGTGTATGTGATACACGGTGTAGTTGTAACAGTTGTAGTGTAACTGTACCTACATGTAAAGCAATAATGATATAAATTAATGCAATAATAAAGGCGACGAGGGCAGAGCAGAAGAGGTGGCAGCGTGCAACAAAGACAATCAGTGGACCTGCACATCAAAACTGCTTCACCCACCAACTGAACCTGTGGAATGAGCCAAGGTGAAGCATCAATAGTGTCAATGCGACAATTTGTATTAAATTACAATTACCATCCACCCAGCAGTCAAACCATATACAATAGAAAGTACACTTTAGCTGAAAACCAATTGACAGCAAGATTAGTACATTTGAGGTCTCCATTATTTTCTTAATACTTGCGCTTTATAACCTACACTTACGGCTAATAAAGGACTCGTCGTCGGTGTCCTCAGCTGGGATCGCCGTGACTGCCCGTTTGTCATCGGTGTCCTTGGTTGGGATCACAGTGACTGCACACTTATAGCTACACACTTATTGCTACAAAGGGCTCGTTGTCGGTGTCTGCGGTTGGGATTGCCGCGACTGCTCGTTCGTCATCAGTGTCCTCAGTTGGGATCGCCGTGACTGCACACTTATAACTATACACTTATAGCTAATAAAGGTAAGTCGAGAATCGCTATGCAAACTTGGGCAGGTCACATTTTAACACCATGCATGGGTGTGAACACTCATGTGGATTTTGTGTATTCTCCGGGAATCCTCCGAGAAGCCCACAGCGCAAGACACACCACAAGGTAATTCAAACACAGCATCAGACTGCTTTTGCGGGGGTCTTGAACTTCCCCATTAACCTACAGTACACAATATGTACAAGTCTTATGCTTATGAATAATAAGAGCTCATCGTCGGAGTTCGCGGTTGGGATCGCCGCTACTGCCCATTTGTCTCATTGGTGTCCACGGTTGGGATCGCTCTGACTATGCGCTTATAATCTATTGTACATATGTATGTACAGACCCTAGACATAATGTGTCCTGTGGGGTCAACGGGCAAGACGTCAGGTCTGCACCCACATTACCACTGCCTTCTCTCTCACACGACTCAGTGATTATGGGCGTGGATTCAAATGGTGCAGGAAGGAAACGTTCCTGAATGGTGGTACATCAACACACATTGCAGGAGCACACAAAACTATTTATTTCCTGTCCCATTCCTGGCCAGACAAAGTCAGCACGGATACGGCCTTGGGTTTTCTTTTTGCCCATGTGACCTCCTGACGCTGAACAGTGACCCCATTCTAACACTGCTTAGTGGTACTTCGCGGGAATGACAAACTGCAGTCGAACCTCGCCCTCGGGTGTTCGTGACTCACGCTAGAGCCATCCTTGTTTGTGAAGGAACCTGGCTCCTCCACCCCGTGAATACTTTGCCACTTTACCCTTTTGTTTCTTCCGCACAACAGCAAGTGTCGGGTCAGACTGTTGTTCTTGGACAACATCTTGACTACAAATCAGATCTTGCGGCAATGCAATGGCCACCGAGGTGACACAGTTTGGAGCCTTGGCCATGGCTCGGGTTACTGCAGCCAAAGTCTGAGTAGTGACGTCTACTTTGCAACTAGACTTAGCTCCTGGTATGTTACCTATAATGAGGTCAAACATAGGTTCTTGCATGACAGCTACAACTGTTGAACCTGAATAAAAGGGAGATGCTACCTGGATACGTGCCTCAGGGAACAATCTCACTGATCCGTCGATAAGCTGAGCTTGGACCTGTCTGCCTATGTATTCTTCACGCCGAACAAGACTCTGCCTGAGAGTGCAACCTGAGGAACCATTGTCTCTCAGAACATTAACAGAAACACCTCCCACAAACCCTGGCTGAACAAGGAAGGCACTGTTACCTGTGGGAGGGCCTGTGGAGTAAGCAGCCAGCCATTGGTAAGGCTGGATGGCACATAACTCTTCAAACGTGACAGGACTATATGCCTGAGGGGTCGTAGCCGAACTAGGTGCACGAGGAGTCGTACTTTGACTAGGTGCGCGAGAACTTGTACCCGAACTAGGTGCATGAGGAGTCGTACTTGAACTAGGTGCACGAGGAGTCGTACTTACCATCTGGGGAGCAGGAGCACTGACGGCCTTTGGAGGAGAGTTCATCATCTGATGGAGACTAGTGAACTGTGAAGGAGGACCTGTGCTGGTGGGGACGGCACCATCTTGTGCCTGTTGGGGAATGAAGGCTGCATTTGCCTCCTGCCTCCGATACACTCAGACTGGTGCTGAAAAGGTTTGTCCCGCTTGTCGATTGCGTGGCTGATACTACTGCTGCTTAGGATACTGCTGCTGGTTAGGGTACTGCTTGTACCTCTTCCAGTCAGGTTTCTGTGTATTCTGCCCCTGGCCCTTCTGGCATTTGCCTGGACCTTGACCATTATTCAGAGAATGGTCTTGATGCTGGGATTCGCTCTGAGATGGCTTCCCAGACTTGGCAGTATCTGTCCTGCTCCAGGACTGCTGCTTACGAGTTTGGTACCCGTACGCAGTAAAGAAAGCATCAGCCTTTTCCACCATTTGGTTTGCATCTTTTACTTTGCACATCTTGAGCTGGTCCATAAGCTTGGCAGGCCACCACTTTTTTAGCTGTGTGCGCAGCACAAGGTCGATCATTCCCTCTCGCGTGCTAGGAGTCTCGTCCTTCTCCATCCACTCGCCTAAGTAGGGCGTGAGACAATCAAGGAACTGTACAGCTGTCTACTTTTCCTGGAGATGCGCCTTCATGAACTGATTCCTAGCGTCATATGTGGTAAGATCGTACGCTTTGATAATTGCGGTCTTCATCATCTCATACGTGAGATTATCTCCACAAATTCTGTGGAGAATGTCGAGGGCAGGGCCCTTAAACAGGCTAAGGAACTGAAGCCGCTTAGCTGCCTCATCCAGATCGCACAGCTTTGCCATGTCTTCGAAACGAGCTATGAATGGCTTGATTCACTTGCCTTCCTTGTAAGAAGGAAGCTTGAGGCATGGAGATGCTAGAACAGGTGCTGGGAGAGCACTCGCGGAGCTTGGGTTGGCTGCACCCGATGTGCTTGAAGCCAAGGAGTCTCGCTTCAGCTTCAGTGCATCAAGCTCGTGTTTACGTTCTCGCTTTCATTGCTCAAGCTCACGCTCCTTCTCACGTTCCTCGTGCTCACGCTCTTTCTCACGTTCCTTGCACTCACACTCTTTCTCGCGTTCCTCGCGCTCAAGCTCTTTCTCATGTTCCTCGCGCTCACGCTCCTTCTTGCGTTTCTCGCGCTCTTTCTGACGTTCCTCGTATTCACGTTGTTTTTCACGTTCCTCGCGCTCGGCACACTCGTGTTCACGTTCTCTCTCTCTCTCGTTCCTCACGCTGAGTTTTCCGCTCTTCACGGGCAGCATTCTCGCGTTGGTGCTCGTATTTGCAGTGCGACAGGACATAATCTCTAATTTCCTGGGGGTTAGTAAGCCCCATATCCCGGGCTTCCTGTAGGTATGTACTGGTTTCCATGATCGGCTCAGATTGAGAGTAACTAAAGACTGAGACTGATATGCTGGATGGCGTGCAGCAGTCTGCCTAACTAAAAGTGAGTGAGTGATTTCGGTAATAATTTCAAACCTAGGAGTTTATATCCTGGAACGAGGTGCGCCTATGGACACTAGGAATAACTATCGAGTCGATTATCACGAGAGAATCGACTCGTGAAATCAAGTAGCGATTTCACATTTAAGCTGGCTTACTTCGCCAATTCTCTAGAGTTGAGAATTTATAAACTTTCTCAGCAGTACACACCAGAGACTAAACGATCAAGAAGGCTGTATTACTGTACTGTTGGCCTCTAAGAAAGTTAGTTTCCCCCCTTAACATTCAATAATAATAATAATAATAATAATAATAATAAACAGGATCTTGGCTGAACCAAACTCCTAGCTGGCACAAAGGATTTAAGAATTAATACCAAGAGCTGGCCTAAGTACCAGTCGTGATTAATATAAGGAGTTTTGCTAACATGGAGTAGCAAAAGTGTACTAAATATGTGGGGAAATCAAACACGACTGTTACATTTAACAAAGCTCAAGAAACAAACTGTAACTTTATTAATTACAAGAAAATAAATTTACGTTACATGAACCAATTCAAAATCAAAGAAAGGGAAATGCACTCACTCAAGCACTCAGACAAATAACTAAATAAAGCACTGAGCTTAATAACTAAAGAATGTTAAACCTAGGAAAAACAAAAGAAATACTAATCAGTAATGAGACCGCCATTAATACAGTTGATCACCAGGCTGGTGGGATCTTTGGGAATTCACGCAGATACAGCCGAGACTTCCGAGATCGCTAAGAAAAGAGACCCGCTCGAGCTTTGCTCACAGCACATCCACACTTCGATACTGTCACTTGGACGACTGACTGTATTTGAGTGTCCAACGTAAGGGACGTGTGAAAGAGGCGTGGCCAACTAACGGCCAGGGAGGGAGAAACGACAATTCAGAAATTATCGCTCAGAGGAATGCACTGTCTGTACATAAAGACAGTCACTCGCAAAAGAATGACAAAAGTTTTGAAAATTTGATGCAAATATAAGTACAGAAGTGGACGGTTAAGAGAACGGCGAATTCTCACGGACTTCAGAACTATTCATCGTTCCAACAAATCACTCGATGTCACGATTTACGATACATAATTTCACGATGTAGAAAATTCGTGACAGTTGAGTTGGTAGAGAGGTGGCTTGCATTCCCAATTGGCGCGGTTTCAAATCCTGGCTGGAGCAAGGGAACAGTTTAATTGAGGAACTGAATCGCGTTAATGTAGACCTCACTGATATACCATAAACCCACTGACATTCCGTAAAAAAACATATGCTAATAACAATACAAAAATCCTGTATGAGACGACCCTAGCATGTATTCAGTATGGACGATGGGTGTTTCCTCCAAAGTAGTGGCATGTGGAGGTGAACAGTAGATAAGATGGCTCCTGGTTCTCACGGAATGGGCCGTTAAATGTAAGCCCAGATTCGGACACATAAAAAATATATTTTTTCGTGTTATACAGAATGTCTTCCATGGCTGAGGCTGGCTTGCACTACCAGTGGATGAAGACCGTGGTACCCAACGTCACTTCCTGCCACAACCTACCCACCAGGATCACCGTCAATACAACACTCACCCTCACTAACATATGGGTGGGTCTTCATAGCTGGATGACTCACTCTTTCAACTCATGACGGGTGTTATTTTTCAAGCTCTGACTGTGTTTGTGTGTGTGTGTGTGTGTGTGTGTGAACAATATATTTCAGATAGTTCTCATCCGATTTTAATTATATTTAGTTAATGGTAAGAGGAGTAGTAAACTTACTAATTTGCTTTATACCAGTAGGTCAAAGATCAAGGTAACAGGGTTAGGTCAAACTTTAATCTAACAAAATCATCTGAGTGGATCGTCTAAGCTGCCATATCTCATTTCAGGGCATGTTTGCAGTTCTGGCTGGTGGACATGCTGCTGGTCTGTTGATTCTGCTTTTTGAAATTGTTTGTAAAGCTCCTGGAAGATGGACAAATGTGGATGCTCTTCCCCCCATCTCTGTTATGTGAACCTGAAACTGGATAGACAGGAACATAATTGACAGGCTTCTGTAGCTGTCTGTCTCTGTGTATGTCTCCCTTCCCCCTTGCTTCTCTCTCCCTCTCTTTCTCTCTCTTCTCACATCCACAAAATAATCTCCAGAATTCATCCAACAACCACACACTTCCTCACCCAATCTCCAGCCAGCAGTCCAAATAAGCCACACCATCTCCCTTGTCAGTCTCAAACTTTCCATTCACTCCACATAGGAAGACCACCAGAATTCCTCCCTATAATATCTGCTCTATGATCTCCACAGCAGTGCTCTGCAATCAGTGTTCTGGGGAACACTGTTGAGCCGTCCAAAGTTTCCTGTGTGCCGCAATACATTACTCTCATGTCATACGAGTAAGCATTTTACAGAAACGTCGCCAAGAACTGTCTCTTTCGGACATGGATATGACGTTTTGGAGTGTATACATGAGTAATTCAATGTCATTCGCGTTGGCCCTTAAGACATACACAAGATTGGTTGCTAGTGATTTATTGCTATTATTATAAGAGTTTACCCTGACGTTTCATTTCGTTTTTGAAGATTCCAACATGCTTGCATGCGTTTGTCTTGGTCACCTAATGGCGGCTCTTCATGCTGCTCGATTCCTGGCAGCTTCACTGTTTAGTCCCTTCCCAGGTATTTTTCGGTCTACCACTTGTTGCCCCACCCCTACCATTAAAACTTCACATTTTCTGCACCCATTTATCATCCCCTGTCATCTCCACATGCCCAAACCGCAACACTCTATCCTTCCTTATAACACCAATATACTCAAGCCCCATCCTATCTCCATCCTAAACCTAGCCCTCCCAGGCCTTGCAGTCAGGGACGCACTGCATATCCACCTAATCATTGCCATTTCTGTACGTTTGAGCATGAGAATATCCCCTCTTATTACCTCCGCCATGGAGGTTTTGTCCGTTTGTTTGTTGGTTGGTTGGTTTGTGAGCAAGATTACACAAAAGCTACAGGACGGGTTTCCATGAAACTTTGTAGAAGAATGAGCCTCGGCGCAGAATAGACTCCATTAAATTTTGGTGTGGATCAGGATAAAGGTGCTGATCCAGGATTTTTTTTTTTTTTTTCACTTTCTATAACATTGCGAGATAGGGCATTTTTCGACATTTTCGTAAATTTTTCAGTGACTATTGCATGGATCTTGATGAATAAAATTAGACATATTTAGGATGTTGGTATCTACGAATGTGTACAGTTTGGCGCGGATGCATATAAAATTCCGGATCTAGCAGATTTAAATATGCTTTTATAATGGAGTAGTCTTTTTCCAGCTGCATGTTGGGCCTTGGCGGAGGTATGCGCTCTACAGAGTGCCATTCTAGTCTTTTTTTTTTTTTTTGAGGGAACAACTTACAGTCTCCTGACCTTAGGATCCTTCTTCCTAGCATTAAAAAAAGAAAAAAGAAAAAAAAGATCATTACACTCCCAACACATGCCGCATACTAAGATCCCTTAGCAGGGAGGAAGAGACCTTTCAGTGTCAGGAAAGGCAACAGCTCCCTGAATTTACTCTAGTCACAGACCTAGCTGCGGCCTCACCTCCAGCAGTTAACAAGTTAACATGTCTGCCAAATAACAGAACTCTTCCACACGCTCACGAGACTCACTAGCAAGCTCAGTTCTTTCATTCCTGACAATCTCCACATGCTCTCCCTGACACACCGTACACATGAAACCAGCACTATCTCGCAGTCTACCTCTAAAACCACCAAATCTCTTATGAACCCACTTATCACAAATACTGCACAAGATGGAATTTCTTCCCTCGCTCTCGTGGCAAATCACACATGGCCACTCCCGTCTTCTTTGACAGTACCGCCCCTACCCCTAGATACCACACTATTGTTTTATCTGCATTTACTCTTAAACCCTTGTGCCCCATACAATCACTCCATTCTCTAAATCTTTCCTCCGCCTCCTTTTCATTTTCTGCAATCAACAAATCATCAGCATACATCTCCCACGGGAGTTCATTTCTGAAGTCACGTGAGAGGGCTTCAAGTACCATAATAAACAACAAGGGGCTCAAGACTTACATCTGATGCACACCAACAGTCATGGAAAACTCCTCACTCGAAACACCATTCATCTCTACATGGATGAGAGCACCCACATACGTGGCTATAACCACCCTATCCAGTCACTATGCGATCCCAAGCTGTCTCATTGCTAACTTCACCACCTCTTTAGGGACTCTTGTCAAAGGCCTTCTCCAAATCAACAAAAACAAAGTACAGTTCCTTTTTCGCAGAGTGCGGTAGCCACTCCGTAAGTAGGAATGGTGCAGGTTCAAAATAGCGTCCTGTTCATTGGATATAAGAGCAATCACGCGAAAACGGTCGCAAGCCAGTCCTAAGCTTACGAACTAAAAGACTCTCGGTATTCAAGTGCAAAACTACTCGCAAAGTCTTGCTAACCTTAGTAGGTGTCGCAAAATCGAACCACAAAAGTATAGATTTTGTTCTTCTTTCATTTTTTCTTTCCTCGTCAGTCATAACTCCACAACAAAATGGAGTACGTGAGCATACCATACACCATAACATTGCTTGTCAAGTGTAGATGTTTTTGTTTATGTTTAGAAAAGCAGTCAGGCTACTACGGTTCGGGTGCTACGGCCTGAAAAGAGCATTGCAGTCACCCGTAAGTACACCATTTTGTCCATTATTTGTTAACTACAGCTCACCTATATTTAGAAAACTTCCCAAAACATTTCTTATAGTCTTTAATTGTGCTGTGCATGTAACAGTCCAAATCTAACACTTGCTTTATGCATAATTATACTTCCACAAAAAGAACATAACCCAGAAATAAAAGTTTTCTTCTAAAATGATTGTTAAGAATTATCAATGGTAAAAGTGTACATATAAGAGATGAAAAAAGCACAGAAACAAGAGAGCATTCAGGACGGGAGGAGATGTGGAGACCTATGCTCATTACTACATTCCAACAGCTACAAGTTTGTAGCTAAAGCGTGGAATGTAGTTATGGGTATGCATCCATAAATCTCCTCCCATTCTGAATGCTCTATTGTTTCTGTTTTTCTTTTTAATTTCTTATCTGTGCACTTTTGCCATTCCTACTTCTTAAGAATCATTTTAAAAGAAAATGTTTGTTTTCTATAAATTTTTCCTGAAGCTGTTGAACAATGAACAATGGCATCAGTGGTCCTATTGTCTGGTACAAACCCAAACTGCATCTCATCAAGATTCACTCATTCTCCAATCATACCTTCTGGAACTCTCCATTGCCTTTATCTGGTCCAAAAGCTTTATGCCTCTATAATTTCCCCTTTCCAAGGCATCACCCTTCCGCTTGTATACATTTGTAATTACACTCTTCAGCCAGTCATCTGGGACAACACTCATATAATTATAATCAGTGGTGGGCAGCGCAAACGAAAAAAGACCTTGCGCAAGCGCAATGCACAATCCACAGTTCACTACCTTGTGCAAGTGCAAAGTGCGCAGTCTAATATTTAGCTTGTGCAATATTGCAAAGCCCAAGCACAAACCATTTGCATATATTCCTGGGAATTACTGTAAAATATTGAGATATTTACCTAAATTAGGATACTAACTTCCTTTTATTTATTATTATAAATTTCCAATATCTGTAACTTGCGCAAGTGCGCAATCTAATATATAGCTTGAGCAATGTTTCAAAGCGCTACCGCAAACCATTGGCATATATTTGTGGGAATTACTCTAAAATGTTGAGATACAGTATTTAAATAAATTAGCATACTTACTTTTATTTATTATTATTCCATCTATTGCCAGACGCCTTACTTCCTTAAGGGGTGGCCATTGGCCACAACAAATCGCCTCCATGTCACCCTGTCCCCGGCCATTTTACTACCCTGCTTGCAGCTCACACACCCCTCTCATATACCTCTCCACTCCATCCCTCCATCTCATCCCTGCCCTCCCCCTCCCTCTCACTCACATACACTCTCCTCGTTACTCTCCATCCTCTCCGTATGGCCAAAACACCTTAATGTGTTTCTCCTAGCGCTTCCTATCACATCCACATCCACACAACAACCATCCTTCACTTCATCTGTCAGTCTGGCTCGACATGCTCCTCTCAAATAACTAATTTATTTCCACTCTCTTGATCATTTGAATTTCACACACTGCATCTGGCTGGCAAGACTGGGCAGTACAGCCGGTACTCCTGGTACTGGGGGCATCCATTACTGACAAATTACTTCACACAAAGTAAATAAGGCGGTAGGATCGGAGCAATGCGTTGTTAACTCGTGGAAGTTCATATAGACGAGTGAGCGAATCGGAGAGGGACAGGCAAACAAAGCCTGTGATGTTGCCAGTTTTACTTTTATCTCCATTTTCTCAAGACGTTTTATTTAATAATTTAATATAGATATGCAACAGCATCTGCAATTCCCTGTAAAAATCATTAAAACATATTATTTAAATCAAATATCCGCAGGCTAGTAAATTACTAGGCTGTGGATATTTAAATAATAGGTTTTAATAATTTTTGTAAGGAATTGCGTTTGCTTTTCTTAATACAGTGAATAATGTATTTGTAATTGAATATTTTTATTAATAATAATAATTAAAAAAACTTTAGAAAACATTATCTCTGTTGAAGTATTTTAAGAAATGCTACTACCCTCTCGCATCCCCCCAACAATCCAGCCCTCGCGACCTGCCCGAGCCTCCTCCTGCATCCCTTGTCCAGCCATGCGGGCAGCTCCCACTGCGCAATCCACAGGACAGATGCGCAAGGCAGGTGCGGAAGCGCAAATTCATTTATGCAAGGGCAACTAAATTTGCGCTTGTGCACCGGTCTTTTCATGTGCAAAAGCACAATATTGCGCATGGTCTCGTGCGGTGCGCAATGCGCAAACGATATTCACCGAAGTGAAAGGGTGCGCAATTGCGCTTTGCGCAAGTACTTGCGCACCTGCCCAGCATTGTATATAATTGTATTTAGCAGATCAGTGACGAACCCCACTCCTATATCTCCTGAGGCTTTCAGCAGTCAACCCAGACACACCTGCTGCCTTCCCGACCTGGATCCTGCCTATTGCCCTGCTCACAGCAACAGTGTCAAAAGCCAAGAGCCAGACGCTGGATCTGCTGACTCCAAACTAGAGAGAGATGTATCGGATGTTTAAATTCAGAGATCCATGGATGCAGATGTTTATTATATCGTGAATGCGGGTGCAGATGCAGATGCGGATAGGGAGGTTGATTTTATCATAAATGCGGATGCAGATGGGGATGGGGATTTCAAAAATGATGCGGGTGTTCCTCATATGTGGATGCAAATATCCGATACATCTCTATCTTGTGACTAAAACCAACATATCAATAATTAATCATGTTTGTGAGTGTTTAATGAACAAAATTTCTCTGGTAATGTGAACAATTTGACAATATGGTAAATTTTATGCTAAATCAATGATTTTCTGGAGAAATATGCTAACATTAGCATAATTATGATAAATCTGGCTGCACTGCACTTTATCACTGGATTATAAGAAGCACTCAGTGCTGCCAGTTCTTGTTTTTAGTCTTCTTTTTCTATATCCACTACATCCTTTTTGAGTGTGGTAAGGACACAGATGCTGATGTTTATTAAATCGCGAATGCAGATGCAGATGTTTATTGCAAAAGCGAATGCTGATGCGTATTTAAAGAATGATGCGGATGTTCCACATATGCGGATTTGGATATCCAGTACATCCCTACTCCAAACTTTCCTTGTCGCAGTCGAACTCCTCATTCAACAACCTGTTGTAGTAGTGTCTCCAGGCGTCTTTAATATCCCCACTGTTCACCACTGTCCTTCCATCATCATTCTTCATACACTGCTGACCTACAATATTCCTATTCTCCCTCTTCATATGAACTGCCACCTTAAATATCATATTCTTCCTTTCCCCCCTCTTTACCTATTAAAAGTCACTTAGATTATCCAGTAAAAGTCACCGAGATTCAGACTTTGCCCTGATAGCAGGATGTGAAACCAATGCCCAGAGTCGGACACAAAAAGAAAAAAAAAACTTCTAGCCATACGCTTGTCAGCCAAGTATTCCTCTATGCTACCACCCTCTCTCCCCTCCCGGAGAAGCCTTTTCTCCTTAACTGCAGCTTCTACACCCCCATCCTACCACAAAGTTACTTTAAATCTTGGGGGGGGGGGGCCCTCGTCCATCCACACACGGTTTGTTTAAAGATGTCTCCCTCCTATAGAGGGAGCCAGGCCTTATATTAGCCCGGTCAGCAGGGTGTGGGCTGATTAAAAAATAGTAAGGGGGAAGACAGGGGCTGGGGATTGCCCAGCACACACGCCCTATCTTCTGGCTGGCTTTGTGGTGTGTGTGATCCACACACTGAATCAGTAACTCATAAAAGTTTGCTCTTGAGGGCTCTTGTCTGCTCATTAACAATTCTATCAACGTCTGCCTGTTCAGCCACCACTCTGCTAACTTATCTCGCTATGGAAAATCTCCCTTACTGCTTGGTTTTTCAACTTCCATATTTTCCTACTAGGTGCATAGGTCCTCTTTTTCATCACCCTCTCTTTAAGCAACATGTCACACTACCCGCTACATATAACTGAGTTACTTACTCGAAAGGAATATCGTACCAGTAAACTTGTGTTATAAATAACAATGTGACTTGGCTCGTGATCCTTTTGCTTTAGCTGCAGTAGCATCACTTGCTTATAGCTCTCTAAGGGTACGAGAGGAACTGTTGGATGTTAAGAATT
>JAGKTI010029085.1:0-12753 GCA_018397915.1 Birgus latro | reverse complement strand
AATAAACCGTTTATTATTATTATTATTATTATTATTATTACACACACTATCTTTCACTATACGTGCGTTCGGGTGGCCTCTACCAGTTTTGGTAATTCGAAGCCTTGGCCAGAGACAGTCCTTGCATATCTCAATGACTTTGTAGTGACATCCATTAACATAACATTTTCATGGCAGTCATACCAAACTAATCTTACTAGGGTCTTGATTACCATCAGCATTTGTGGGTGCCTTATAACATCCGATAAGCAACTGCTGTATTAAAATAAATGCGGCATAGACTATGATATTCAGTGTAATTATAAGATACTGATCATGGAAAACATAAATAGAAATAAAACACACACACACACACACACAAACACAGAAAGACTTGTCTCATCATTGCCTCCTATCCCCCTCTCTCTCCCTCCTCCTCGCTTTTGACTGCGCCATCTGTTGGATCACACATGAACCAGATCCAGATTCTTCACCGGCACTGTATCATTGGCTTCGGGATTACTATAGCGTAAGGCGAGGGGCGTCGGTTTTGTCGGGCACTGCACAGTACACAAAATCAGCTCGGGCGTGGTGAACAAACTCTGGCTTCTAAAGTTCACTTCACTATTTTCACAAGCACTGAAGATACACAAACTTTACCAGCTGCACTGACACATACTCGTAATGCATGCCAACAACAGTTCATCACTAACTGCACTAACACTGAACTACAATCAAAGTGAACTGAAAACTGACTGTAACTGCTCTAGTCTCTTCTCCAACCTTATATAGCCTTCAATTATTCTCAAATCATCTAGTACACTCTCGACGGGGCGATATTTCCAACAGTTACCAACTCGAAGACATACAAAACGTCCCGAGTTTTCTTACCCTGCATTACACTCTAAATTATTCATCATACAAACTTAAATTAAATTACATAATTTAACTAGCAATCACAAATAAAACATTACAGGGAAAAAGAGCACAGAAATTAATGTACAACTTATAGAATAACTACGCTCACAAACAGTAGGCTAACTGGCAACTCTGACTCGTAACAGAACTACGGTACGAAAAACACCGGGAAACAGTGAGTGTAATGTATTACTGTGCCGCGCAGTTGCGCATGGTGATGCTCGGTTGTTACTGTTTTCAAGATGGCTGTCACTTGACTAAATACAGAGAGCCCGGAGCTGTGGTTTCTTAACCTCCAGTGTGATTGTTCCGGCCTCTATATATAACAAATGGCGACGAGGATCGACGCTCTAAGAACCCAGGAAGCAGTGCAAGTCAACTAGTGTCACTACAAGCAGAAGAGAAAGACAAAATGGCAGTCATCTGCAGTGTCGCTGAGTTTACGGCAGGGGAGGACTGGGAGGAGTATTGTGAAAGGTTAGAACAGTACTTCCTTGCCAATAATATCAAGGACACCAGGACGGAAAAAAGGAGGAAAGCCGTGTTCCTGAGTGTGATTGAGGGCAAAACGTACGGGTTACTGAAGACTCTACTGGCGCCCTAGAAACCGACAGAGAAGACGTACGAGGAACTCCGGCAAGTACTGCAGGATCATCTCTCACCGAAACCAGTGGTTATAGCTGAACGGTATCGGTTCTGGACGGTGAGACAGAAGGCTGGACAGTCGGTGAGTCAGTATTTAGCTGAATTACGTCAGCTAGCAGAAAAGTGTCAGTTTGGGAATTTTCTCAATGATGCCCTGAGAGATATGTTTGTGATTGGGTTACTCGACACGGCCGTGCAAAAAAAATTACTCAGTGAAACACAGTTGACCTTAAATAAAGCCTACCAAGTTGCTATGAGTCATGAGTCAGCGGTGCAGCGAGTCGAGGAGATTCAGAGTGCCAGCAAGCAGCAGGTAAACAAGGTGAAAGAACACCGAGGCCCCAAGGTAAGGAAAAGGTGTTATCGATGCGGGGGGATATCCCATGGGCCAAATGACAGTTTCTTTAGAGAAAGGCTGTGTTTCACGTGTGGTTGCAAGGGCCATGTAGGCAAAATGTGCCGTCAAAGCCAGTCACTGAGAGCAAAGTTGAGTACACAGTCCCGCGGGGGCGGGCAGCCAGAGAGACAGGACGGTGAAAGGGGGAATAAAAACCCAAAGAAGTACAGTAAGAAAGGGGTTAAGAAAGTGTGTGAAGATACTGACAGTACATCCACTGAAGAGGAAGAAGTCAATTTAGTGTCAAGCAAATGTGAATCAGATATGTCTATATTCAGTGTCAATATCCTTCAGGAAAGTGCTACTGCCAAAGAAATTAAAGTGTCAGTGAAATTGAATGGTCAGCCAGTTGAAATGGAAGTAGACACCGGGGCATCAGTATCTTTAATGTCTCAGGATAAGAAAATTGCATTAATTCCAAATGTACCCATGTGTAAGTCTCACCTAAGACTGAAAACTTTCAATGGTGATCCAGTACCTGTATTGGGGAAATCCATGGTAGAGGTGGAGTATGAAAGACAGAAACAGACATTACCTTTGTATATTGTGAGAGGCAAGGGTCCAGAGTTGTTGGGTAGAGAATGGTTATTCAATATTAAGTTAGACTGGCAAAGCATACTTAGAGTACAAGCCACCTGTGGTCAGGTGCCAAAGTTGATGTTTGATAAATTTCCAGAACTTTTCAGTGGAGGTTTGGGAAAAGCTAAAGGTATTCAGGTAGAACTTAAGATCAAAGAAAATGCAAGGCCCAAATTTTTCAAGCCAAGACCACTGCCTTATGCTCTGAAGGATGGGGTGGCCAGAGAATTGAAACGGCTGCAGGAGTTAGGTGTTTTGAATAAAATTGAATATAGTGACTGGGCAGCTCCTATTGTACCTGTAAGAAAGGCTAATGGTGACATCAGAATATGTGGGGACTACAAGGTCACTATAAATCAAGACCTTGAAGTACCCACACATCCCATGCCTAGAGTGGAAGAATTGCTTCAACAACTTAATGGTGGGGTTAAGTTTAGTAAGTTGGATCTGTCACAAGCTTATCAGCAAATTTAATTGTCACCCAACTCAAGGAATTTTGTCACCATTAACACTCATTTGGGACTGTACTCTTATTCAAGGCTCCCTTATGGAGTGTCTGCTGCCCCTGCAATGTTTCAAAGTGTGATGGATAAAGTGTTGCAAGGTTTAAATGTGGGATGCTATTTAGATGATTTAATTATCACTGGTAGGAATAATGAGGAGCACCTGGCAAACCTAGAAGCAGTTTTGAATAGATTACAAGGGTATGGATTTAAGCTTCAAAAATCAAAGTGTGAGTTCATGGTACCCAGTGTTACCTATCTGGGATTCAAGGTGGATGCCGAGGAAGTCCATATGGACCCGAAGGCCACGGAGGCTGTGGCCCAAGCACCCCATCCGGAAAATAGAACCGAAGTGCAGTCATTTCTTGGCCTAGTTAACCACTACTGTATACGAAGTATGTACCTCAGACGTCCACTTTATGCTACCCTTTAAATCAGCTGCTACATAAAGGGAAAGAGTATCACTGGAGTGCAGTGTAATGAGGCATTTCTACAGATAAGGGAGATTTTAACATCACCACAAGTGTTGACACATTACGATCCACAGAAGCTTATGTTGCTGGCAGTAGATGCTTCACCCGTAGGACTAGGTGCTGTGATCTCTCATCAGACTCCACAGGGAGAACGACCTATAGCCTATGCGTTCAGATCTCTGACAGTGACCGAGAAGAATTATTCCCAAATAGAGAGAGAAGGACTGGCAATAATTTTTGGGCTTAACAAATTCCACCGGTATCTTTTTGGCCGACATTTCACGTTGATCACTGATAATAAGCCTTTGAGTCTGAGTCTAGGTCCAAAGAAGGGGATCCCGACCACTGCTGCGGCCCGGATCCAAAGGTGAGCAGTGCAGCTTGCAGCATATACCTATGAGGTAAAGCACCGGTCTGCTAGGCAGAATGAGAATGCAGATGCTTTGTCTCGTCTGCCACTGAAAATTGATCAGGAGCAAGGGACAGTCCCTCGACTGTGTTGGGTGCAGGAGGCCACAGAATTGAACAAAGCACAAATTAATGGATTGCCCATCACGGCCAAGGCTATCTGCAAGGAAACTCGAAGAGACCCCGTTTTAGCTCGCATAAAAAACTGGGTGATACAAGGTTGGCCCATGGAGCAAGACTGGACACAAGAGTACCAGCCGTACTATCAAAGGAGAAATGAGCTGACAGTAGAAGGATGCTTGTTGTGGGGAGTCCGGACGATAATTCCTCCAAAGTTCCAGGATAGTCTTCTAGAAGAACTCCACACATGTCACCCAGGCATAGTCAAGATGAAGGCTTTTGCACGAAACCATGTCTGGTGGCCTCAGATAGACAAACACATAGAGGACCGGGTCCGAGGCTGCAAAGATTGTCAAGAACAGCAACCAAAATAGCCGGCAGTGACAGATAACCCTTGGAAATGGCCCTCAGGACCATGGCAGCGGATACTTGTAGACTTTGCAGGACACTTTATGGGGGAAATGTTTTTGGTAGTGGTAGATGCCTACTCAAAGTGGCCGTATGTGGTCAGAATGAAGTCCACCACATCGGAAAATACCATTGATGCTTTACGCCAGATCTTTTCTCAACAAGGATTACCATTAGAACTAGTGTCAGATAATGGGCCACAGTTTACCTCTGTGGAATTTGAAGAATTCACAAAGATGAATGGGATTAAACACTGTCGGTCCGCTCCTTTCCATCCCAGTACTAACGGAGAGGCAGAGAGATTTGTGCGCACCTTCAAGACAGCTATGAGAGCAAGGAAAGATCTGAAAATCTCTGTACATAGAAAGTTGTGTGAATTTCTACTGACACCGTACCACACCTCACAGTGCCACTCATCATTCTCCAGCAGAGTTAATGGGTCGAACTCTCAGAACAAGATTGGATGCAGTACGCCCAAACCTCTCCCAACGGATGGAACGACAAAACAAGCAGGAGAGGTTTACTCGACATGTGGAAGTAGGAGAACCCGTACTGGTTCAGGACTATAGGTCACGAAAGCCAGTATGGACTCAAGGGGTGGTCAGTAGGGAACTTGGACCATGTACATACTTGATAGATGTAGGTGATCTTGTGTGGAAGAGGCATATTGATCAGATTATCCAAACTGACAAGGCATGGTCACGCCAGGAGCAAGAAATAAAAAGTAATGATGAGAGTTTAACACAGTATATTCCCAAGCCATTGTTACAAAAGGAAACAGTTGAAGTAAGGCCAGGATTACCAGGAGAAGGAGAATTGTAAACCAATGTCCAAGATCCTACGTCAGTACCAAACAGGTACCCAGTAAAGAGCAGGTGGCCAGGGATGACAGTGTTTCAAATTCTCCCCTTCACACTGGTAGGCCTACTGATGAGGTGCCCAGTATACGTCCATCTAGAAATAAGAAACTACCCATGAAATTAAAGGATTATGTCTTAGAATAATAGTTTTGATATGGCTAATTTGGTAAGGAAAAAAGGAATAGGTCTACATTTTTATTTTATTTTATGGGGGGGAAGAAGTGTAATGTATTACTATTTCGTCTGTGCCGCGCAGTTGCGCATGATGATGTTCGGTTGTTACTGTTTTCAAGATGGCTGTCAGTTGACTAAATACAGAGCCAGGAGCTGTGGTTTCTTAACCTCCAGTGTGATTGTTCCGGCCTCTATATATAAGTGAGAAACTTCCAGACTCCCTAACTACCAAATCCCGCTTCATAACACTATCCCCTCCCTAGTTATTTGTCGTTCCGACAAAACTACACAATGTATTCAAACATAGTTAATCCTAATGAAACATCTAACTATACACAAAATAATCTTTCAGTCTATGAGGTCTTCTATGCCGCTTCCCACGATGTCCCTGCTCCTCCACACAGTCCACTCCTCCTAGCATGTCTTGATCCTCTTCCTAAAGTACTTCAACTCCTTGGTCCTCCTCAACATCCTCGGCTATGGGTGAACACAATTCCTCGGAGACATCCCAGCTGTACTGCCCTGACCCATGGTACTGCCACAGACGATTCACGTGTACCACCTTAGGGAGAGACTTCCTGCCTCCCTGAATCTGGTTCATAACGTCTGAGAGGCGGTCCAACACAGTGTAAAGCCCATTCCACGGGCTCTGCAGCTTCAGTGACTGTCCCTTCTTTCACTGAAGATTGTATAAACAAACTTGATCACCACCCTTGATGCTCACCTCACTAGCCTTGGTCATACTTGCACTTCATCATGTCTCCTGAAAACTTAAGGGCTCCTAGCACAGGATGATGATCCTGAAGATGTTTCGCATAGCTGGAGGTGTCTGTAGACAGCTCTTCACCTGGTGGTCTTCCCATTAACAAATCAATGGATAAACGTAACTCGTGGGCCAACATCAGTTTTCCAGGGTTGTAGATGGAAGATTCATGAGATGCAGACTGATATGCCATCAACATCGCTAGTAATTTCTGGTCCCATTCAATCCTCTACACAGTACTTGTCCTAAGGTCCAGTTGAATTTCTCCACCATCCCATCTGACTGTGGCCTCAGTGGGGTCGTCCTGGTCTTCTTGATCCCCAGCAACTTGCAGCACTCACGAAACACAGCAGACTCGAAATTTCTACCCAGTCTGAATATAGCTCTTGTGGCATCCCCAAACGACAGAAGAACTGGTCAGCTAACACCTGAGCAACAGTCGCAGCCTCTTGATCGAGGATAGTATATGCTTCTGGCCACTTTGTGAAATAGTCCATGGTGACATATATACCAGTTTCCTCTTTCAGTGAGTGGCAGAGGTCCAGCTATGTCCACTGCGACTCTTTCCATCGGTGCACCCACTTGGTACAGTTGGAGAGGGGTGCAACCATGTTTCTTAGGTCCCTTCTTGGCACAACATACATCATAGGCCTGACACCACTATTCAACATCCTGACACTTGCCAATCCATAAGAACCTCTTTCGCTGCTGGTTTAGAGTTTTCTTCATTTCCAGGTGCCCACTCGTGATCTGGTTATGAGACTCATTCAAGACCCCACACCTCATTGTCTTCGGAGCCACCAGTTACCAATACTTGCTGAGGCTATTGGGTGTCTCCCACTGATGCTCCAGTAGTCTGTGGTTCAAACAAAGAAGGCCCTACTAACTCCACAAGATGGTCGCACTATACTCCGCTGCAGCCACTCTAGCACAGTTTGTAAATCTGCATCCTCCATCTGCATCCTCTTCAGGGCTTCTTCATCTGACGCTGGCTCTGTTGTTGCAGTACGGCAGGATTTCTTGCCAAAATTCCCATTCCGACTACTCTGCTTGCTGTCTGTTCTTGTGTCTTCTCGCACACTATTCATCAAGGTTCTCCTGCATTTTCTCAATGATAAGGTTTCTTGGGAAAAACTGGATGGTTGTTGCCTGTCGTCACCAGCCTTCACTAATTTACCCTCATACTTCTCATTTGGACACTCGTAGCTGAAGTATCCCACCTCCCCACATGTCCAACACCCGTTTGTTGAAATCAGGGACTTCCTTGCACTGCTCCTTTCTTGCTCCTCCTTCCATTTGTAACAATCCACCTTCTTGAGTCCCAGCTTCCCGGAGAACCAGCAACCTTCTCTGATCTCCTGTTCTCTCTTCCACTTGTTGCAATCCACTTTCCGAGTTCCTGGATTCTCACTAACCAGCAGCTTCCTTGATCTTCTGTTCTCTCTTCCACTTGCAGCAGTCCACTTTCCTATGTCCTTTCTTTTCACAGTACCAGCAACTTCCTTCAGATTTCTCTGCTTCACGTACCTGCACCTTTTTTGCCTTGAATCCCGCATTTAGACCTGCCTGAAAGTGGACGAACTGGACCTGACGTAGGACTCATAGAGCCATAGCTAATGCTTCTTGCATGCTTCTTGGTTGTGCTGCTTCCCTTCCACTTTCAACTCTGCACTGTCAAGAGCATCGATGAACTGGCCACTCAGAAGAATAGCTAACAGGTTGGGTGCTGCTTCAGGGTATGCCTTATATGACATGCTCCCCAGGTCATGAGGAAGCTGCTGTAGGGATTCTCCTCGAGCTCTGGAAACCTCAGTCTGGTACATGGTCCCATATCTGCGCTCCAGCACTTTTACTAGGGACTGATAACTTTTCCTATCCTCCACTGACATCTGACCCAGAATTTCTCTTGAAGCACCCTGAAGGCTAATAGCAAGTTGCACTGCCCTCCGTCTATCATCCCAACCATTCTGATCAGCAAGTAACTCAAACTGTGGACAGTAAGCTTCCTAAGATACTCTACCATCAAATTCCTGGGGTTTCTTTTTAATTGGACCCACATTATAGCCATGCACTTCATTGGTCTGGGGCCTAAAAACTGGGGCATCATAATTAAGTCCAGGACTTAAAGTCTCTGCATTCTGATTACTCTACCATGTAATGCTACTTTTAGATGCTTGGAATTCATCAAGATCCACCATACACTGTCTACTTTTTGTCGTACTTCCTGTACACTAACCTGAGGCTCAGCAGTGCAATATTTCTCTACAACCTCAATTCTCTCACTAATTATCTTCACACGGTCAACTACATGCTTCAACTGGTTATCTTCATGCTATCCGCACTCCATCCCTATTCCCTCACCAATTTTCAGATGGTTGTTTACATGCCTTAGCTGGTCGTCTAGATTCTGTCTGAACTCCCATCACATTCTTGCTTACCTCACACTTCTGCTGCTGTAGCTCAGCATATACTTCCTCCTTCAAATGTGCTTTCCCTTCCTTCATTTCCCACATGAAAGCACCTAGCTGCCCTTGCATCCTCAGTTGTATTTCCCTCTGTTACTCCTGTAATGCCTCTTGCAGATGTTCATATCGTTCTCTCTGATCTTCGTTCTGTGACTGTAGTTGTTCTTTGAGATCTTTTTGTTCTTCATTCTGTGCCAGTAATTGTTCTTTGAGTTCTTTCTGTCCCTCATTTTATGCCTGTAAATGTACATACATTTGTGCATGCAATAGCTTCATGATTGCAGCCAATGACACCTCGTCCTCCTGCCCAGCTAGGGATTTTGTCTGCCCATCCCCTTGCTCCATGTCAAAGATCAGACTCACTGCAGCACCTTCTAAAAAATCCACACTCCTGACACCAATGTTATGTCCCCGTCCCACACTGCCACTGGCTCCAACAGCAGTAGCTCAGTATAGGAAGGACGTTGCCCAGTGAGTTGTTTTTAGAGGCATCCTCACGGTGTACATTACACAAGATCAGCTCAGACGTGGTGAATAAACACTGGCTTCTAAAGTTCATTGTCTATATTCTAATGCCTAAAATTTTAGGTTCACTCTCCGAAAGAATATCACACCGCTGCAGAACCAGTCTAATGCCGCGGATTTTGGCACCAAAGGGAAATTTAATTAATGATAATTCCACCGCTTTGACACCAGTCTAATGCCAGATTTTCCCATCTGCATTATGATGAAGATTAATTAACTAATCACACCGCGTTTGCCGCCAGTGTGGCAATAGAATTTTTTTGATACTCTTGAAATGAAGATAAATTACTAATTCAGTGTTTTCTGTTACTACCAGAATATTAAGAAGGCCTCGTTAAATAATTAAAGTAATTTGGTATGCTGCCACCACCCAGCAGTTGCCGGGAAAAAAAAGTATTTATGATATATTAGTCCCGTACGATGGAAAAAGGGACAAAAGGCCAAGGGCAATAACAGGGTAGCGTGAGTATAATATATGAGAGCATGGATTTTATAGATGAAACATGCCTTGCGGGCCACTCGGCCTTATTACTCCCCAGAGGATTTATACCAAACACATTCAAAAAGTATACTTATCTATATTGCTAACCTTAAATTACACAGAATGAACAGAACTACGTTCAGGAATTAATTACTGGAGCATAGTAAGCAATAGTCTCCAATACACCAGAATATCTGAGAGAATGGAAGCTCTCTTCTCCACAGTTTATAATTCACCTGACTCACATATCACAGTACCAAGAAATTATTCAAAAGAGTTCCACTACAGAGGCTCCTTGGGCTTTACATCCAACAGGATGCTGATTAATCTGCTCACATTAGATCTACTCGTCCAATACGAACACACACGTACATAAGAATAAACTCAACCCGACTGTGTTATGGAAAATTACATCAACAGGGGAAACTCCCATAAACCACGGTCTCAAAAGGACTCGTAGTGATACCCAGTTTACAACGTGTTACACAGTTTGCTCTAATTTTAAAGAAATCATCTCTATTTTACCTGGGTTTGCACCACAACATATCTCGGTAAATAATCATAAGCCAAGAATAATAAAGAATGCAATCTCAGCGTCCACAGCGCTCTGCATGACGAAGTATTACAACACTCCGCTTCTCACTTATAACCAAAATATTACACTACATGAATAATAAGCTTACTAAAGTGGACCAATCGACTTTGACGATACTGTGAATTGAAAGGGACTAAGTGGAAAACGTGTAAGGGCTTTTGGGCACTAGAGACTGTGAGGCCCGACGCACTAGACGGGCACTGGACTCCATGACCCAGCGCTCCGTATGACGACACAACTTATCTGCGGACGTCCACCCACAATGATGTTCAACTCGGGAGTCAATGGCATTGACAATATTATCAGACAACTTACTTTAAATATAGTTAGAACGACAACTAATTATGATGACGTATAAGGGAGAAATACCGTGAATGACTCGGGAACATTACCTGCAGACGCCCATCCACAATGATGTTCAACTCGGGAGTGATGCCTAGTGGGCAGAAGGCAAGCCACTTCCTCTAACACCCGCTACGTTTTTACTACCCGGTACTGACTTCAAACAATTACGCTACAGTCTACATGTTATATCATCGTTCAAGAATTTGTAACAAGGAGCTTATGCAGTACTCTACTTATAAAAAATGACTTATGATGATTTAAATTTTGTGGCAATAACATGGGTCTAACAATTTTACAACGATGCCTAAAATCACGCATTGACACAATTTCTCTTTGTTTCGCCCGCGGCGCTAGCCTACAACTGGTGTCTGTGCCAAATAAATTAATTTCGCGGTTAACTATGACAATAATCAATAGTCAGACTTTCCCTAAGTTCTTAGACAACATTATTTAGTACAACAAGACGACAAACGCAAGCTCAACTACAAAATTCTGAATTCTAGATGTAAATAAGACTCATCGCTAATTTAAGTCTCAAATTAACTTTCTACGCCACTTTATCGAAACCAGACGTGAATTTGCACGTCCACTCCGTCCATTTGCTACCTACTACCCTTTAACTAAAATCAAACCTAAAAAAAAAAAAATGAATTACAAAGTCCACTTCAAATACTTTGCGTCATCTTGACAGGGTCCAAAATTCACACTTATCACGTACATAACCTAACGTAAATTACATACATTATATACTTACACTATACTTATACTAACTTATATTACTCTTATACTATTTATAACATATGCAAGAAAAATGGCATTACAATATTTTCCAAATACACTTGATGCCTGCCAACTTCAGTGTTTTCACAAACTTCACCAACTGCACTAACACTGAACTACACTCAAATTGAACTGAAAACTGACCGAACTGATCTAGTCTCTTCATCATGCTCATATAGCCTTACTTTATTCTCAAAGCATCTAGCACACTCTCGACGGAGTGACAGTTACAACAGTTACCAACTCGGAAACATCAAAAAACATCCCGAGTTTTCTTACCCTGCATAACACTCTAAATTATTTATCATACAAACTTAAATTGCATAATTTAACAAGCAATCACATAAATAAAACATTATAGAGTAAAAGAGCACAAAAATTTATGTACAACTTACAAATTAACTACGCTCAAAAACAATAGAGTAACTGGCAACTCTGACTCGTAACGAAACTACGGTGCGAGAAACAACCGGAAACAGTGAGAAACTTCCACCCTACCTAACTACAATATCCGGCTTCTTAACAATATACATATACAGGGTGATTCACGAGTTTCTCCGGAAACTCTGGGAAATGCATGCTTATGCATTTCTAAGCATAAAATACTCTATATGTATAGGTGTTTAATGTAATGGTTAACAAGTGGGGAAATTTTCAAATCTGACAAATATGAGTGTGAGGAGGCCAGGCTGGTGACACTTGCTGTGTTGCCAAGTTACTCAATTTTCTTTTAAATTTTACACGTTGTTCTCATTCTGAATCAGACTATTCTTTCATTAGTCGTCAGATAAGTAATTGTAATGCCGTAATTTTAAGGTTAGTATAAGTGTAATACAAGTTAGTATAAGTGTAATGTAAGTTAGTATAATATAAGTTGATGTAAGTGTAGTTTAAGTTAGTGTAAGTGTAATGTAAGTGTAGTCCTGGACCCCTGTTTAATTGATACAATGGATAGGGAATGGTCATCAAATTCGTATTTGGGCTTGTTCCTAGTTAATGTGTGGCAGGAGTGGAATACTATTAATAGGTAAGACTGTATCGAGCGAGATGGAAGTGCGAAGCGTGATCTGTTCTCGAAAAAGAGGCAAAGAAAGTTAACTCGAGGTTAAAATTCGCGAAAGTTTGTATTCACACTTTGTATTCGGAATTTTTTAGTTAGGTTTGGTATTATCATCTTTTTGTACTATATAATAATGAATCTGAGCTTAGGTAAAGTCAGATTATTGATAATAGTCATTTGTAACCACGATTTTTTTTTTTTTTCACTTGCGTCAAGTAGCGTAGACCGGACAACTGCGACACATGGTTACAATTAGTTAAAACTCGTGAATTTAG
>JAGKTI010029084.1:0-12755 GCA_018397915.1 Birgus latro | reverse complement strand
ACACACTCCTCGCTTCCTATAACTTTAACATCCCTCACTAATCTCCTATCAACCCTCCTTACCAGAAAATAATCTATCTGGCTACTATTTCCCCCGGACTCGTACGTAATCAATCTACTCACTCTTTTTCTAAAATGTGTGTTGCACACAATCATGTCCATAGCCTCCCCAAACTCGAGTATTCTTTCCCCTTCCGCATTCCTCACACCATATGCACATCCTCCATGGACTCCTTCATAACCTTGAGCTGCTTCACCAACATGACCATTTAAATCCCCTCCCAGAACCACTACCTCATCATCACCCATACCACTTACTACGCGTATTAAATCATCCCAAAATCTATCCTTCTCTGCGTCATCCAATCCTACCTGAGGAGCATATGCTGATATGACTGAAACCATCACCCGTCCGATCAAAATTTTCACTACTATTATCCTATCACTTACTCTCATGACATTCGTAACATACTCCACCCATTTCTCTGCAAACAACACCCCCACACCCCCATATCCGTCAGTTCCCCCCTGCCAAAACAACTTATAGTAGCAATCCTTCCCAGCAATCTTTCTGGCTGATCCACCCCTGTACCGGACTTCCTGCAGACATGCCACATCCACCCACCTCCTACTAAATGCCTCAACAACTTCCCCTGCTCTTCCTCTCAAACTCTCCTCAACTGGTAGAGAGGTGGCCTGCAGTCCTAATGGACCCAGGTTCAAATCCACACTGGGGCAGGGAACAGTTTAAGGATTTGAATTTCATTAAATCAGGCTTTACTGATCTACCAGAAGACCCGCCGACATGTCGTAAAAACACCCCCGCAAATACCAGTCCTGTATGAGACAGCCCCAGCACATATTCAATGTGGAGGGTGGGTGTTAGCGCCGAAGTGGTGACATGTAGAGCTGTATGGTATGTAGGAGGACTGCTGGGCCTCGATAGCAGGCTGTGAAGCCTATGCCCAGAGTTGGATATAAAAGAAAAAAATGGTCTGTGTCCTTTCGGCTTTCCGTGGTGGTGGTGGGGTGCATGTGCGATTTTTGGTGATTTACTTGAAAACTATTAGTTGTATTGAAATTTCGTAAACACCGTGAGAAAGCTCGTGAAATTCTGCATCTAGATATATACTGGACTTTGGTTTTGCAGGGTGCGGGCAAAATTTTGCACTAGGGTCATTCCATCATGAGAAATGTTACATTCAGAGACAAGTTGCTGATCTACCCTGACTTGTATTTTCTTATGTAGGTAATATAAATAAATGCCGTTTGCAAGGTATACTACCAACTCCTCACAATACATTATGCCATAATCAGATTATTCATATGTTTTTATTCTTATTTTATATAGATTTTTAAAAGTGGTGTGAGAAACATTACCGCGATGCTACCCCACCTTTTACTTTGCATCAGTATTTTCAATAACTCTGTGATTTTACTGGTTCAATCAAGAAGTGCTTTATATCAGTACTGTGTCAATGTATGAGGATCATAACCATACCCAGCAAATTCTATTTCTCCTAAGAATTTCGCTACTGTTAAGGAAAATGTGACCGTGAGACACGCTACAGGAAAAGTGAGAAATGTTACTTGTGCAACTTTTGTTTTTCATATAATTACAAAATTATCTCTTATGAAGGTTACAGAAATTGTATCACAAAACAATGTTAATCATGTATTAATATGAAACACATGATAAATTAACCAAAACATGATTCTTGTAAAGCGGGGTTGGGGTTGGGGGTGATGCAACGGAAAAGAACAATGTAATTTTGAATATTATGAACATAAATTACCTTATAACATGTACGTAATCCTACAGCCAGTAACTGATGTGAAAATTACATGATAAGCTTACCTGTGCATCACACTAGTGATATAAACAACACAAAAATTAAAGATCAACTACTTGCTCATCGAAGATGGAAAATTCATCCTTTTAGACTAACTGATTGAAGAAGGAAAGTTTACCCATATGAATGTGTGTGTCATTCTTGACACATAAGGAGTTGGCAATACCTGCACAACCATATCCTCTGAGATCTCGTCTCTGTCCGGGTTGCCAGGGAAAATGAAACTGGCTATCACCCATTCTGTCAGTCCCTCTCTTTCTTAAAAAATTAACTTCGAACATACCTGGCTTCAGAACTGATTCTACCACTGCAACATGATGCTTCAACAACTTCTTGGTAGTGTAATGAACTAGTACATAGTTACCTGGGGATGGTTTTTGTATTGCCTCAATATCAGTAGTACTCTGTGACTCACGCTGGGACATGAATGACTCTGACATTTCTGCAAGTGATGGTGTACTTTCCCTGTCACTGCTAGAACTGGAGTCAGATTGTGGGTCATAGCCAGTCTCCTGAAGATAGCACTCCTTAAAAGGTGATTGGTCTGCAGTCAAATGATAAGCTGCTTCATAGTGGCCAAGAGGTTTTACTGACCAGCACTGCTGAATGGATTTTCCTGCCTTACAATTTTTTCAGATCTCCACATATTTTGACTTCGAAGTTTATATATTTAATAGACACATACATTAGTTCAGTTTTATCTGTTATTTGTTCAGCCTCCTCATAAAATTCTACAGCAGACCTTACTGTACAGTGACCCTGCAAAACTCACCTGTAGACATCCCATTTTAGTAAAGCCCCAATCCCATCATGAGGGCCCTTGCCATGATAACTTTCTTGAAAATTCCACTCAACAGTGCAGTTGTGGATTTTTTTGTAATAGGTTAGAGCTGCCATAGAATACCTGTTCTTGAAGTGGGCTGCTGCCCCATCAGTCCACAATGATACATGTGTAAAATGAATACCAACAGATTTCAAATATGATGGTACAGCATGCTCACCAGGTACCAGGCAAAATCAATTTACAGTCTGGAAAGAATAAAAACTTAAAGGTAACATACCAATTTACAAACACAGGGGTTTTATCATTGGACTTCAGTGCAGCTACTTTGATTTTTTTGTTCAAAGGTGTGCGTGAGAAACGTTACATCATTTTCCGGCAATGTTCCTGTAACGTGTGTGACGGACCATATGGCTTACCAGGGTTTGTTTCAAAGTATCCCAGTGTTACATTATTAAGGCCTTGGGATGCCTATTTATAATATAAAGTTATGTTGGTATTCTCCAATTTGTTAGCTGTGTACGGGAAAAATGGGGGGAAAAACGTGAGAAACGTTACTCCTGAAATACTTCCATTTAAAGGTCATTCTACATTCTGACCACAACAGGTATATGTAAACAACTGTAAGGTCAAACACAACTTGAATAGAGGCATTTTCAATAAAACACTATGTCAACACTCCAAACAATAACATGCTCTGGTCAATGATGTTATGAAAATTTAGCTGCTAAATTCAGAATTGATTTTCCTTGGGTGACATAATACTGTATGACAATTTTTTATGCAGCTCACTTAGTTGACAATTTAGGGTCTTTTTCTCTTCAGATTCATAAAATTCAATGATTAAACTTTAAAATGATGTATAATTTATATACTTTTAAGCAATTCTGATTTTGACACAAAAGGTTGACATCTTCGTGCAATGACCCACTAGGAGGTTCATATGCTATTTTTACTCTGGAACTAGTTTATTCTCACTGCATTTCGGTACTTTTACTCATCAGTTTTGTGCGTTTTTATCAGCTTATCTTTTAGTATAAACATCAGTGAAGATGATGGTATACAATTTATGCCAATATAACCAATTTCCGGGGAAAATAAAATTCACTCCATTCTCTCTGATCATGTCACAGAAACTTACAGAAAACTTTCGGTTCCCGAGAGGGTTCATAATCTTACACTATGCTCTACCGCCTTTACAAAATAAGACATTGCCCTTAAGAATGAGAATTTATGAGGAAAAAATTGAAAGATTACTGTACCTCTACTGGGTAATATAAGCTCATGCTAACAGCAATGAAGAAGTGGTACAATCAGTAACATGCACTGTTTTTATGGGCTGTACCCTCTTTCCACCTACATCAGCAATATTAACTTAGCAAATACAGTACTGTAACATTCATTATTATTCATTATCCAATCCTATGTCACCCCACAGAGGTGCGTAGGAGCCCGGGGCTACGCAAATTGGTCCTGACATTGAAGATGAGAGTGACCAGCCTCACTCATCCCCGAGTGGCATTACGTGAGCAATAAACCCCAACCACCCCTTGGATATAAACCTTCACCGGCTCAATCCGATTGGAGCACTGTAATTACCCACTAAACCATCAGGCGCCATAACTTGGTTATATGGTTACCACCCAGTGTAGTAAACAGTACTGTAATGCATAAGAAAACTGAGTTGTCTAATATGCGAAGGGAACTAAGCGGTTGGCACATGCAATAAAAGCACATACACAATAATAATAGTTACATTCTTTACTTTTTACTAATGAGATCTTTTTGCTTAATACTAACTACAGTACAATGCAAAACTGCTTGAACATGGCAAGTGTCCACTGTGAATATTCAGTAAAGTAGCTACTTGTTCATTCAGTACCAAGGAAAGAAGATACAGTAAACACTGAATTAGCCATCGTCGCAATATCTGGACCAGTGCATTATAGCTGCTGGCTCCGCTCAATTACCCTTTCTCCTTCGGCTGGATGTCCCCGACATGCAGGTTTTGAGATTTATAAAGAGAATTGTTTTGATAAAATATTCCACACCAAAAAATAGACCATAATCTCCTGTGTAAAATGATGTCTAACATAATGTAAAAAAAAATAATAATTACCTGTGTGGTGAGCTGTCAAAACCTGTGGTGTTGGAGCCCCACCTCTGCCAAACGTATGCCACTCGGAATAACGATAAACTAGAAGCTGTGTTTATTTTTTTCTTTTATAAGAGCACTTACATTTTCACTCTCACTTTCATCTGACAACATACAGTAATCTGACTCATCAGATGTTGCCTCTATCAGATCCAAGTAAGCTGCCGCAGCAGTGAAACATCTCGCAGTGAACGTATCCACATACTGTACTTCTGGTATGTGGCAAAAATAACACACAATAAAATAATCCTCCCGTGATGACAACTCCTGAAACTGAACCACTAATGGGCCCCCAGTACTGGCGTGCAAATTTAAAATACCCAGAACACATATACGTGCCACCTCATGGCTACAGACATACCACCAGATGAGAAAGGGTTAAAGTAATATCCAGGGAAATTATGCAATATCTGGCGCCGAAACATGACATAACCAGTGGTTCTATGCAATATCCAGCACAGAGGTGAATCTAGTGGCTTGTAAATGGTAGCCAACCAGCACTTTCTTACTGTTTATCTACCTACCTATAGCCCGATGCCCTAAACCCACAAAGGGTGGCCGCAGACAAAACGCCTCCAAGTCGCTCTGTCACCCACCATTTGCCTACTCTCCCCCTAGCTCACTCCCCCCTCCCTCACATACCTCTGAACTCCATCCTTCCACCTCATCCTCAGTCTCCCCCTCCCTCTCCCTCCCTCCACCTCACCTACATACACCCTCTTAGTCAGTCTTTCATTCTCCATTCTCTCCATATGTCCAAACCACCTCAGTGTATTTCTCCTAATCTTCTCAACCACATCCATATGCACCCCACAACGTTCCTCCACTTCTTCATTCGTCAATCTGTCCCTCCATGTCACTCCACATGCTCCTCTCAAGTAACTCATTTCCACTGCTCTCACCCTTGACTGCTTACATTCTAGCAAGGTCCACGCCTCGCTTCCATACGTCAGAGCAGGGATCACAATACTGTACTATCATGGAGTGACTTCTTGACTTCCATATTCAACTCCCTATTTCTCATCACCTCTTTCAGTGAACCAATAACCTTCCTTCCCTGCTGTACCCTTTCAAGTATTCATCCCCAAAACTTCCATCCTTACTCATCACACTACCCAAGTACAGTACTTGAATGAACTCACATTCTCCATATCCTCACCATCCAACCTCACTGTGCATTCTATGACTTCATTCCTCTCAAACACCAAAACTTTACTCTTGTTTACACTGACTTTCATATTCCTCTTCTTACACACTGTCCCAAATTCATTCACCAAACCTTGCAAATCCCATTCATTTCCACTCAACAATATTGTATCATCAGCAAACAACAACACAGGCATCTTCCACATCTCACTTTCATTCATTAGAGCCACCCCAACATCCACTGCCCTACTTTGCACCTCCTTTACAAACTCATCCATGTATATATTAAACAGCCATGGAGACATCACACAACCCTGTTTCAGTCCCACATTCAGATCAAAGAACTCACTCAGCTCACCATCCATTTGCACAGTAGCCCTAGCTCCTTCATACATACTCCACTCAACAATTTCCCCTCGACTCCATATATTCTTAATACCTTCCACATACCTGTGTTCCACATACCGTGTTCCTGAACTTGATTTTTCTGAATTCTCTATTCTCTGGCTTCGGCTCTCCTGTCATTCTCTGACTAAATATATCTGTGCTGTTTACTTATCGCCTAATTCTACTATCAAAAATTCTTCGACTATCTTACTTCTACGATGGAACACATTCTATCCATTTCTCCTTTCTCTGAAATCTCCATTCTAGGAGATTTCAATGTTCACCACCACCTTTGGCTCACCTCTCCTTTCACTGATCCACCTGGTGAACAAGCATACACCTTTTCTATCCTTAATGACCTAGAGCAGCTAGTACAGCACCCTACCCGTATCCCTGACCGCCTTGAAGAGAGCTCCATCATACTTGATCTCTTCCTTGCAACTAATCCTTCTGCTTATACTGTTAATCTTTTTTCTCCATTGGGCTCCTCCGATTATAACCTCATTATCTTAACCTGTCCTATAGCTCCTGTGCGGCCTGGGGATCCTCCAAAGAAATGTCGTCTGTGGCACTTTGGAGCTACGGATTAGGAAGCCCTCAGGCAGTATTTCTTTGATTTTCCGTGGAATGATTATTGCTTCCATGGCCGGGAGCCATCTGTGTGTGCCTTACGCATTACGGAGGTTATTCTCTCAGGCATGGAAGCATACATTCCTTTCTCATATCCTTTGTCTAATGCAAGAAAGCCTTGGTTTAATCACGCTTATTCTAATGCCGTCCGCAACAAGGAGAGGGCCTACAAAGGTACCCGAGCCAACCCACCCATGAATCACATTTTTCTTATGTTTCTGCCCAGAATCGTGCTAAGTCTGTTCTTCGTTCTGCTAAAAATAATTTCATCCACACTAAATGTTCTCAACTCTCCAACTCGAATTCTTCACGCTCCTTCTGGCACCTTGCCAAAAACCTTTCTAACAACTTTACCTCATCATCTTCCCTCCTCTTTTCTACTCTGATGGCTCTGTAGCTGTTTCTCCTACTGATAAAGCAGATCTCTCCGCTCAGACTTTCTCCTCCAATTCCACCTTAGACGATTCCGGTGCTGTTCCTCCATCACTTACCCCCTCTGACTTCCTTATGGCTGACATTAAAATTTCTTCAACTGATGTATTTACAGCCATCACTGGTCTCAATACTAACAAGGCATATGGGCCTGATGGGGTCCCTCCTGTTGTCCTCAAGAAATGTGCTTCAGTGCTTACACCCTGCCTAGGTAAACTCTTTCGCCTTTGTCTGTCAACTTGTACCTTTCCTTCTTGCTGGAAGTTTGCTCTCATTCAGCCAGTCTCAAAGAAGGGTGGCCATTCCCAACCCTCTAACTACCGTCCAATTCCTTTAACATACTGTGTTTCAAAAGTGCTTGAGTCTATTCTTAACAGAAAACTCTTAAAGCATCTTTCTTATCACAACCTTCTTTCTGATCGTCAGTATGGGTTCCATCAGGGACGCTCCACTGGCAATCTTTTCACCTACCTTTCAGACTCCTGGTCATCCTCCTTTTGGGACTTTGGCGAAAGCTTTGCCATTGCACTTGACATCTCAAAGGCTTTCGATCAAGTCTGGCATAAATCTTTAATTTCTAAACTGCCCTCCTACGGTTTCTATCCTTCTATCTGTGCCTTCATCTCCAGCTTCCTTTGTCGTTCTATAGCTGCTGTTGTAGACGGCCATCGTTCTTCTCCTAGATCTATCAACAGCGGTGTTTCTCAGGGTTCTGTCCTATCACCAACTCTCTTCCTTTTATTCATCAATGACCTTCTAAGCTGTACCTCTAACCCTATCCACTCATACGCTGATGATTCCACCGTTCACCTTTCCTTTCGGTTCCCGCAACGTCCGTCTCTGCAGCAAACAAGGGATGAGGCTATGGCACACCTAATGTCTGACTTGGCTCATATCTTTGACTGGGGTAAAAATAATCTTGTTGTTTTTAATGCATCAAAGACTCAATTCTTACACCTATCAACCCGCCACAATCTTCCACAGGACTGATGTTTAGTATTGCACAGCTCACTCCTACACCATCCTTAAAAATGCTTGGGGTTTCATTCACTAGGGATTTATTTTGGAAGGAACATGTTACATCTCTTGTGAAATCTGCTTCCAAGAGATTAGGTGTGCTAAGCCGACTCCGAACCTTCTTTACCCCTGCACAGCTGTTGACTTTGTACACGGGTTTTATTCGCCCCTGTTTAGAGTACAACTCTCATATGTGGGGAAGATCCCCACATGCAGCCCTTCTCAGTAAGGTGGAGTCAAAGGCTTTTCGTCTCATTAACTCTCCTCCTCTTACTGGCTCCCTTCAACCTCTGTCTCTTCGCCGCACTGTTGCATCTTTATCTCTTTTCTATCGCTACTTCAATGGCTACTGTTCCTCTGAACTGTCTGCTTGCATCCCTCCACCTCTATGATGGGCACGTAGCACCCATCTAGCAACAACCTCTCATCCCTTTTCTGCCCAACTCTCTAATGCAAGAATTACCCGTTATTCCCAGTCCTTCATTTATGCAACCAGTCAACTCTGGAACTGTCTTCTTCTGTCTGTACTTCCTACTTCCTATGATCTCCAGTCCTTCAAACGCAGTGTGTCCAGGAATCTCGAAATGAACAATGGATCTTGAATTTGGCTCTCTTTTTGTATTGTTTTAGTTTGTTCCTAGAAGGAACAGTTTGTGGGCCCACAGCCTTTGGTTCCTTCTTCCTTGCATAAAAAAAAAAATAAATAAATAAAAACCTTGCCTGTCTATTCTGTCATAAGCTTTCTCCAAGTCAATGAAGGCAGCATACACTTTCTTTCAAGTCTCTAGGTACTTCTCCACTAAACATCTTAGAACAAATATCTGATCTACACTTCCTTTTCCTTTCCTAAATCCCCCTTGTTCTTCTCCAACTAACTCCTCTGTTATATACCTAACCCTATCAATAAGTATTCTACCATATATTTCTCCAGTCACACTAAGAAGTCAAATACCCCTATGGTTACCACATACTTCTCTCTCCCTTTTTCCTTTGTATAAAGAAACAATTGTACCTGATTTCCAGTCCTCTATAACCCTTCCCTCTTCCCAAGCCAATCTACACAACTTCCATATTCACAACAATCTTACCCCCATACTTCAGCATTTCACCACACACTCCATCAATTCCTGGGGCCTTTCCCATCTTGATCTTCTTCATTGCTTCCACTACTTCCACCCTATTGATCTCTTCCTCCCTCCTCTCACCTCATCTTCTCCCAGCCATTCCCCAGCCACTTATACTCGCACTGCTCTCACTCTCTACATTCAACGAATCCTCAAGGCCATCTCCTCAATTTCTCTCTCCACCAGCAATCTATTATTTCCATCTTTCACTCCCCTACTATATCCCCTTTCACACAGTCTTACTTTCTTTACCTCCTTCCAAAACAATTTCTTACTCTCTCTCCATTTTACACTCAGATTCCCCCCAAACTCTTCATCCACTTTCTTCTTACTCTCCTTCACCAATCTCTTCACCTCTCTTCTCCACCTCACTTATACCTCTCTTCTCTCTCTCATTCTTCTCCCCTACCTCCGCTCACTAGCCATTCACTATATGCCTTCTTCTTTTGTTCCACAGCTCGTTTCACCTCATCATTCTACCATGCTGTCCCTTGCACACCCCTGCATCTCTTCCTCACTCCAAAAACCACCTCACACGATGCACCTATCTCTTCCGTGAAAATCTTACACACATCTTCCACCCCTTCCATCTGCTTTAATTCATACCTTCCCAATATTTCTTCTACTATGCTCTTATACTCTGCTGCAATTTTCTCATTGTCTTGTAACTTCACTCTTCTCACAGGAGCTATTTCCTCCTATCTTCCCCTTGGTCTCTTCACCCACTTTCTTTGCAGCCTTACCTTGGCCATCACTACGTGATGTATCATTATTTTATTGATTTTATACTTAATTTTCATCTTTTACTCGTGGGAAATTTGTCAGGATAACAATATCCAGCTCAACGCCAAATATTGTGCCGAAGGGGGGTGCTATGCAGTGTCCGGCTTTTTTGCTTTATCTGGCGTTGGGCTTGGCTGAATTTCAATGGATAATTAAGAGTTCACTGTAGTATCAAATGTATTTTTGAGTCAAGGCCTCATCATATGGTAAAGTCTACTTTGCCAGTAATGCCTTAAACTGAGTGTATAACCTCTGGGAAAAGTTTTTCAAAATGTTGCACTTTATATACAAATAACAACGATAAACTCTGCTCTCAGTCCAATTACATAACTGGTTTTGCTGGGGGGGGGGAAGGAAAAACATCAAAGTCCGTTCTACTTAATTTGCCTTGACCCATTACTATAAATAGACTGGAGGGTACAGGTAGTGGGAAAGACAGAATGACAATGGACAAACAGTGCATTTTGGATCAGATAAAAACCTTTGGTGATGGGCTGAAGAAAAGATTATTGAGGTTATCAACATTGAAGAGTGTGTCTTCTTTGCTGGTGATGTAGCCTGTGAGAAGTGGAGAAACTTCATCTCCAAACAATGCCTGAGAATCCTTCCAAATCTGCCGTTTCACCTCTGTGTCACATGCCTCATACAGCTCACGGTCACGTACCTGTCACAATATTTAATCGTATTAGCCCCGGGCTCCTACACTCCTCTGTGGGGTGACATAGGATTGGATTATGGATGGATGGATGGATGGATCAATCCCTTCAATACTGTGTGCTGAACATTCTATCTCATGGCGATTTCATTCACGTAACAGAGATTTATATGACTAAAGTTAGATACAGTCTTTGTTAATCCCTCTATTAATAAAACATCCTTGTAAATGCTGAGCTAAATGTATGGAAGCAGCATGAATTACATTCAACATAAAAAAGATACATTATCATACTGCCTGAGTTAAATCAGAGGGCAAAGGTGTAGGCAAACACCAAATTTTTTATGATCATTTATAAAACAGCATTACATACAATTAGCCTCCAAGCTGCGTTATGGGGCCCATTAAGCAGTTTTTTTAAGTATGAGTTTCACAATTGACACCTAGAAACTGGAGGCTTGGCTACACCACACTAAAATACCCACTCACTCATCCATCCATCCACCCATCTATCCATTCCCTCATCTATCCATCCACCCACCTATCCACAGATCCACTTAATAACCTAGTTTTTGTAATAGCTTAGTCAACCTTCCATTTCCAGTGCTAAGTAACCCTGTGAATATGGGTGATGTCCTTTTCAGCTCATTTTTACTGCTATGAAATGATTTAACTTGGGGTTTATTGCTCACGTGATGCCACTCAGGGATGAGCGAGGCTGTTCATTCTCATCTTAAATGTCAGGATCAACTTCCCTAGCCCCGGGTTCCTACGTTCCTCTGTGGGGCGACACAGGATTGGATGATGGATGGATGGATGGAAAAGGAAGGTCTCTTACACAGAATGGGTCTATTAAGATTACTGTATATCTAACCTGGTTGCTGGTCAGGGACACATTCATGGGGTGACACCAATATAGCTGCACATCTCTGCTGCCTAGCTATATGAACATGTCTCCACTCCCTTCCTATCCCCTGAAAAGGGGCTAGTAAACTGCTGGAAATGGATAACTTCAGCCTGAAGTCCACTGGGTTTATGCTTTAGATGAACCCAGGGTTACAACTAATACTACTACTTCTATCAAACCCCACCAATTAAGAAAATCTATCTGTGCTGAAAAAAACAAAAAATGTAATGGAAGAAATAAAATTAACAAAATATCCCCAAACTCAGTTCTACAGGCCTCATCTTATACCATTAAATACATACATCACAATATTTCTTTCCATTATCAATATTTATGATCTGATAATGTAGTAGGATGCTCTTATGGCTAAATGTACTAGCAAAATATACACTAACCTGAACTACAGATGCTTAATGTTCTTCACATTTTTTGACTGTCATCCAACACAATGAAACCTGATTATTCAATGTTATTTACAATACTGGTTATATTATCATTATACTACAGCATCATATTGGTTATATTATACACTACAGCATCAACTTACCAATATTTTGAGGTACTTGTCTTCCACATGTGACATGTGCTTTAAGATGCACATGACAACTGGCCGGAGGGCTTTAATCTTGATCACAGGAAAGCTTTTGGTGAGGAGCTCCTTCAGCTTGCGATCCCTCTCTCTACCTTCACGCTTCCCCAGCTCAGTAATTTGTGATATTAACTTGTCACGTAGTTCCTGAGTCAAATACAATATGCAATAAAATAATGAACAAAACTGTATACAGTTTATCAGCTCTCACTACTGGTGCTATTAAAACTACAGCAAGTGTTCCACATCATGCAGTACTTTGTGTGTGTGTGTGTGTGTGTGTGTGTGTGTGTGTGT
>JAGKTI010029083.1:0-12755 GCA_018397915.1 Birgus latro | reverse complement strand
GCTCACCTCCCTGTTTCTTATCACTGCTTTCAACGAACCAGCAACCTAAATTGTTTTTTGTCATAACTTATTTGTTTATAGGCTATATGCTCCTTTAATTTAGTGTTGAAATGACAAGTAATAGGTATTGTCTTGGCAATTTTGGGGGGTGAAAATTCGGTAAGACGGAAAATTCGGTAATTCAAACTAGGGTAGAGCCCCATATAGTTCGACTTGTGAAGGGTTTACTGTAACTAAAAACACGAACAAGAAGCTTCGGACCAGGACTGACAAAAAGGTGACGACTAAGGACGGAACAAACGACATGGTACGGATAGGTACATGGAATGTAGGGGGTGCGAATGATGAGGTGAAAGAGAGAGATTGTCCAGGTGCTTGAGGGTGCGGAAGTGGATGTTTGTGGATTAACTGAAACTAAAGGGAGAGGTGAGAGTGTGAGAGAATGGGAGTATGGACGGGGTATATGCGCGGGAGTAGGTGAGAATGAGAGGGCAAAAGAAGGAGTGTGTATTGTTGTAAGTAACAGATGGAAGGACACTATAAGAGAGTATGGATCAGTTGGCTCAAGGATTGTATGGGAAAGATTGAATATTGGACTACAAATGTTGGCGATTGTGTGTGTATGCGCCAACGCAAGATTGTGCAAGCAGAGTGAGAGAAGCGTTCTGGACAATTGTGGAAGTGTGCATGGAAAAGTTTGAAAGGAATGAGAGAGGGTTTTCGATTGGAGATATGAATGGAAAAGAAGGGAATGTGAAGGTAGATGGTGTAGTTGGTGAGTGGGGTGTGCGTGCAGAGATAGATGAGAATGGCAGTACGCGTGCTTTAGTGAACATTTCTGCCGGAAGGGGGTTGGTGATAGCCAATACCCTCTTCAGGCAGAAAAGGATCCACAGGTATACGAGGCAAATGATGAGAAGGGTGGATGGTGAACTGAATGAATGGAAAGCAATTATTTATTACGTATGTGTGGATGATAGGGTGGTGTGTTGTGGATGCAAGAGTATAGAGAGCCTGAGGGAGTGGACTCTTCGACCACCTCAGAATCAGTGTCCAAACGAGATGGAGAGATGGAAGAAGGGAAAGACAGGAGAAAGTAGCTTAAACAAGGAGGGTGGAAAGGTTACAAGAGGATGGAAAAAGGGCAGAATATAAGAGGGAAATGGAGGAGCGACTGGGTAAATATGGACTGGAGCAAATGGGGGATGTGGAAGGTGTGTACAAGATATTCTCAGGAGAAATCTGCGCAGCATGTGAGGTGGTGTGTGGGATGAAGAGAAGACGAAAGGAGGTGCAGGGAACAGCATGGTGGAATGAAGAGGTGAGAGAGGCTGTGGCACAAAAGAAGAAAGCATATAATGAGTGGATGAGAAACAGGGGCGTGGAAGAAGTTGAGAGACAGAAGAGAGAGTTGTATGTAGAAAGGAAGAGAGAGGTGAAAAGATTAGTAAGAAAGAGTAAGAAGAGAGTGGATGAGGAATTTTGAAGGAATTTGAGTGTAAGGTGGAGGGAAGAGAGTTAAACAGGGTGCCAAAGAAGTTAGCTGGGGAGTGGATGATAAAAATGGTAGATAACTAGTGGAGAAGGGAAAAAAAGTAAACCGATGGAGGGAACACTTTAATGATTGTTGACAACAGAGAATGAAAGTAATGTGAGTATAAGTGGCTGGGGAATGGCTGGAAGATGGAGGATGTGAGAAGAGAGGAAGAAATCAGTAGGACGGAAGTTGTGGAAGCAATGAACATAGTTAAAATGGAAAAAGTCCCAGTAGTTGATGGAGTATGTGGTGAAATGCTGAAGCATGGGGGATAGTAGAAGAATGGATGTGGAAGATATGCAGATTGGCCTGGGAGGAAGGTAGAGTCCCGGGGAATTGGAAGTCAGGTATAATTATTCCCCTGCACAAAGAGAAAGGGGAAAAAGAAGTATGTGGTAATCACAGGAGCATTTGTCTTCTTAGTGTAATAGGAAAAGTATATGGTAAGATACTTATTGACAGAGTTAGGGAAATAACAAAGGAATTAGTTGGAGAAGAACAGGTAGGTTTTAGGAAGGGAAGAGGTTGGGTAGATCAGATATTCATTCTTAGACCTCTAGTGGAAAAGTTTCTAGAAAAGGGAAAGAAGTTGTATGCGGCCTTCATGGATTTGGAGAAAGCATATGACAGGGTGGATAGACAAGGACTGTGGAAAGAATTAAGAGTATGTGGAGTAGATGGGAAGTTGTTGAATGTTGTCAAGAGTATGTATGAGGGTGCTAAGGCTGTAGTGCGTGTGGATAGTGAACTGAGTGAATTTTTCTATTTGAAGGCTGGATTGAAACAGGAATGTGTCACGTCTCCAAGGTTGTTCAGTCTGTATATGGAAGGGGTTATAGAGAGATACAAGGTAGGGCAGTAGATGTTGGAGCGATCCTTGTGAGAAAGGGCAGTGTTTGGAAACTCTCTGTACTGTTGTTTGCAGACGATACTGTGTTGTTAAGTGAAGACGAAGGGGAGCTGCAAGGTTTGGTGGATGAGTTAGGGATAGTATGTAAGAAACGGAATCTAAAGGTGAATGTAGGGAAGAGTAAAGTTATGGTCTTCAAGAGAAGTGAAGTCAGGGAATGTACAGTGAGGTTGGAAGAGGAGGAAATGGAAAATGTGAGTGCCTTTAAGTAGTGTGATGAGTAAGGATGGAAGTTTAGAGGGTGAAGTGCATGAACAGGTAAAACAAGGAAGAAAGGTTGCTGGTTCCTTGAAAGCAGTGATAAGAAACAGGGAAGTGAGCACGGAAGTGAAAAAGCTGCTACATGACAGTATTGTGATACCAGCTCTAACATATGGAAGTGAAGCTTGGACCTTGTTGGAGGGACAGAAGTCAAGAGTGAGGACAGTGGAAATGAGTTATTTGAGAGGAGACTGTAGAGTCACATGGAGAGACAGATTGACAAATGAGGAAGTGAAGGATCGTTGTGGTGTGGATGTGGATGTGACAGGAAGCGTTAGGAAAAACACACCGAGGTAGTTTATCCATGAGTAGAGGATGGAGAGTGAGAGACTGACGAGGAGAGTGTATGTGAGTGAGGTGGAGGGGAGGGAGAGGGACGGGGAGGCCAAAGATGAGATGGAGGGATGGAGTGGAGAGGTATGCGAGAGAGGGTGTGTGTGAGCTGGGAGCAGGACAGAGAAATGACAGGGGGGGGGGACAAGGTGACATCAAGGCGATTTGTTTGTGGCCACCCCTGACGGGATTAAGGCGTCTAGCAATAGATAGATAGATAGACAGTATGAAAGAACTGACAGAGAGGCTATGTGGACTATTTTGTGATTGTATGGACTAGGTGGTAGGTTGTTAAAAGGAGTGAAAATTTTTAATGTTAATGCAGAGCGTGTGTAAGAGTTGGAAATGCTGTGAGTGATTGGTTTCCTGTGAGAGTGCGGCTACGGCAGGGATGTGTGATGTCGTCTTGGTTGTTCAATATTTAAATGGATGGTATTGTAAGAGAGGTAAAAGAGAGAGTGTTAGGAACAAGTTTGAGTCTGGTGAATGCTGATGGTAAAGAGTGGAATCTGGGTCAGCTGATGTTTGCAGATGATACTGCGGTGTTGACTGATTCGGAGGAGAGATTGAGACAGCTGGTAGGGGATTTTGGAAGGGTGTGTGAAAAGAAGACGTTGAGAGTAAATGAGAATAAGAGTAAAGTGATGAAGTGTATTAGGTTGCTAGATGGTAGGAGGATGAATGTAGTTTTGAACGGTGAGTTGCTTCAGGAGGTAGAGTGTTCTAAGTATTAGGGTCACGTGTTGCTGTGGATGGACAAATAGATGTAGATGTGAAGTTTAGAATAAATGAAGTAGAAGTGGTGCTGAGAGAAATGAAATAAAGTGTTTACATGTTGTTCTCTTTGAATGGATTGTAAAGAGCAGGCTGTATGAGGGAGTGGTGGTACCGACTGCATTATATGGGGCTGAAACATGGAAAATGGGAGTAGCAGAGAGGTAGAGAATGAATATAATGGAGATGACGTATCTGAAAGGTATGTTGTAGATATTATATAGGCATTAGTATATATCTCATAAACACAAGGATGTAGTGTCTAATGGAAACGTACACAGCTTCTCACTAGGAAAGTCAATTCACATTCATAATCATGTTGTCCCAGACCATCAAGAATCCTTAACATACAATGTATTTCAAAACATCCTCGTAGTCCAGACAACCAAGAATTTCATGACGTATTCAAACATGTGGAAGTCCACAGGATATCTGTCAGACGCTACTACCTCACCAAACATCCTCTCCTACCTGTCGTCGTAGTGGTCTTATGGTTCGTCGACATAACGTGGTGTGTGCCCGCCTCAGACTGGGATACCGACCTGTGTGGCAAGTGGCTGGGGTGGACAATGCACCTCGTTTCTCCTCCTGTAAGCTGTGTGACGCACCCAGTGCCAACACCCTTGACCACTATTGCCTGCAATGTCCACTTGTCTCTGATTTAATACCACACGGACTCACATTAGTGGACACTTGTAAACATTTATTGAATGATGATAATCTAGATGTTATTCTCATGCGTCATCCACACTTTGGTGGGTGTTGTTTTGTTTTAGATAGACAGCGTGACCTGCGTGGCACGAGTTCCCTTGTACTCACCTCACATATACCCACATGGCACTGTAATAGGTTTGTCGCCTTCGGGCGTAATAAATTAATCAAATCAAATCAATCCTATCTGTATATAATGTCAGAGAGAAGCCCTTCAGATCAGAAGGGGGTAGAGAATGCCCGAGAGCACAATTAGGACAGAGTAAGAAGAAAGGGGGTAGATAATGCCCGAGAGAACAATTAGGGCAGAGTAAGGAGAAAGGAGAGACTGGCCGTCACGCTAAGTTCGTTTGTAAATCACTATCAGTATAACTGTAGAATAAAACTCAGTAACCCAAGAGTGCTGTAACTCATCTCGTTGATAATACGTCTCACGACTTTATTCTGGTTGCGCTAAATAACCCATAATCGAATTTCCTACTTCCCTACAAGTACCTACGACTACGTTAACGAGATTGGTGGGCAGTGGTAACAACGAACCCATCTACGATAAACTACATTAAACTACAATAAATTAATACAGTAAATTACGTTATCGAGACTGGTGACCAGCGGTAACCACGAACCCACTCTGTTCACTTACATTGGTAGCAGCGGTGAACGAAGCCGATTAATGTCTCAACCAAAGCAATCAAACAAACATAACGACTCGCTCCTAACCACCTCAACTCCACGATTTACGAGAAACAATAGGAGCGATAAATTACGTCTATCAACAACTCTACAAGCCTACAAGTTAATCACAACGACTAAGGAAAATCAAGTACTACAAAGTAAGAAGAAAATAAACAAACAAAGAGGTGAGAAAATAAACAAACAAAGAGGTGAGAAACTACAAACAACAACAAAGAAGAGTGACGAGGGAGGATCTGCGCTAGCAGTTTGACCTAACATGATAAGCTAAAACACTGCTGACTACCCCATACCTCCACCACCCTCCACCACGATCCCCATCTTCTCCACCAACCCCCACCACCATCTTCACCACAACTACCAGAGTAAGGCACGGGCTCACACTGTTTGCAAAGATCATAACACGCCAGTCAGCCCAAGTGCTTGACAACATCGGCCTGTCATCCTGCACCTGCCTGTCTGCCAGCCTGTCTGCCTACCCCAGGGACTATAATTTATCTCATCAAACTACTCCATTCCTTTCTTCAGAGATGGCGTGCTATCTCTATAGATTGTGATTATATTATTCATTTAATTCTGTTCATTACATTCTTCCTTATTTTTCGTTCACTCACACCTACTTCGTTCCATTTTCTTCAAGTTACCTTCACGTTAGCTGTATATAACTCATTAATTTCCACTCACATCCATTGTTTATTAACCATATTTCTTCATATACTATAAGTATTTTCATTCATTCATTCATTCATTTCATTTCCTTCCCTATTAATGAGTTTTTTTTTTTTTAAGAAGGTAGATCTCTCCCCAGTGGAATATGTCAATGAAAATGATGATAATGTAGGTGATGATGGTGTAACGTACAAATGTAGTGGTAAATCGTACACTAAATCTCAAGCAACTCCTTTGACTACTTCAACTGTTACCGCTACTACTCCTACCACACCGGCTACCACCTACACAAACCCTACAACTGCTGTAGAAAATCCAGATAAATTGACACCAGATACCTTAAATTCATCTCCTCCAACTGATTCTCTAGAATTTCTATAACCTTCACCACAGCCTCTGACCTTACCCTCTACTACAAATACGCCACCACCAACCCCAACACACACCACTGCCACTACAACAGCCTCTTCCCAAGCACCATCTCAACTTAGTACAGTGACTATTTCCATACTTTTGCCACCTCAACTTCACGCCGCCATGACAGCCCAAGCTCCACCTCCGCAGACAGTTTTCCTAGATGGTGTTACCGCCCAAAATTCACTGCTGAGGATAATTCTGTTTTTATTTACAACTTCGTCAGTGAAGTCGAAACTGACACTGCAAAAAGACAGTACAGAGGCGAATCCCTGAGGATCTCTTATCATAGAGGCAGGTCAGAGCTAGGCAAATCGCACATAGGTTCCGGATTGCAGTCAGGGTATTTTTATTCATGCACAACATTTGCCGATTTTTGCAAGAAGTAAATTAAATTTTGTTGTGCTTCCTCAAAAGGGGATTCTCTAATTGTCTTCCCTACTCTCTTGAGAAACATACGAGATGACATGTTCATACCTCCCAGACAAATGCTTTGGGAAATGAGGTCATCAGTTTAAAAGATTTCAGCTGTTTCCTGGGATACCTTAGATTTCTAAGTTAGTTAAACCCAAAACAGTTGGAAACTGCATTACATGTACGATACGCACCAGGAGATGAATTGCCTGAGGATTCGAAGGGGATTACCGAAAGGGTTGGGTCACCTGTCACTCGTCAAGTAAGTACTCACTTTACATCCATACATCTTACAGATGTTGCTGCAAGGGCTGTACCAGCTGCCAAGGTCTCGACTGACCTTTCATTTTCGCGGCCGAATACCAGATGTGCTACTAATGTCTGTTCCCCTTCACAATGCCGCTTACCTGCTGATAACCGTGATCAGTCCAGTACGCATTGGACAAAGCAATCTCACCAGTCATCTATGCTTCGTAGCCAACAGTCCTCGGTCATATGCTGGAAATGTGGTTTCTCTGGTCACCGAGAATAGAGCTCTTCTCACAAACATGATGCAATCGTCAGAAGTCGCGTCGCTGTACACCTTCCAGATTGCGACATCCTTATTGCAAATACCACAAAAACTCCACCATTCATACCACAGAGGAGTGTCGTTTGTTTGTTGTGTTTGTTGAATATTCGCCCCACTTAAACAAAGAGCCCATCAGAGACAATCATGGTCATCTAACCACAGAAGCAAAAAAAAAAAAAAAAGCAGAAGAGTCTAAAACAACGTCAGTGGCTGCGTCCTAGTTAACAAGGAGGAGGGTAATCCCTGACTGTGTGTAAGAGCACTGGGAAGGGAGTGCTGCCAACAACCCTGGCCGCAACTGCAAGGTCATCATCAGAACGAGCAAAACTCCCGTCAGGTTGACAGAGGAGCAGAGCGGTGACTGGGCAATCTAGAATGTAGTGGCAGAGGGACTCAGCAGCCCATGTCAGGCAGTGGGGACATGGGTCAGGCTCCAGGCCAGCAATTTGGCAATATCACAGGAACTCCAAAATTAATCACCGGAGCCTCACAAGGAGATAAATATGCATGCCAGGCGGAACTGAAAGAGGAGTGTAGGATGAAGCCGCAGCATACCAGGCAGCTGATCAAGAGCCCTCGGCAATACATTGTTGATGATCCTCCCTGGTCTACTTGCCAATAGTGTTGGCCACCCTCAAGAGAACAATCGAGACACTAGGATGAAGCTGGAAGTCACCTCTGGGTACGATCTAGCCACTCGTGCAGCTGCATCTGCAAGCTCATTGCCCGCAATACCGACATGCCCAGGGACCCAGTGGAAAGTCACCGAGCCACACTGCTGCTGTATGAGGAAAGACTCAGTGTAGATTTCAGTCAGTAAAGCCGTGTGCTCTGTGATGGAAAATGATTGCAAGCACTGAAGGGAGGAGAGGGAGTCCGTATGTATAGCCACATGCCAAAGACGGTGGCGATGGGCATGGCGCAGTGCACAGAGTAGCACCACCAGCTCTGCCTGAAAAGCAGAAACCCTCAAGGAGATACGCCAGGATTCTGTAAAGTTCCCAAAGGCAAACGCCCCCCCTGCAGAACCATCAGCACTAACTGACCCGTCAGTGTAATATGCTGCCGAAGTGGTGGAGTGCAAGGCAGCAATCCTACTGAGTCCCTCCTGCTGGAGGACAGCTGAAAAGGAGTGGCGAGGTGGTGTCTCTGTGGGAAACAAAATGGTAAAAGGGGGAGACATCCAGAGAGATGGAGGAGAGAACCCAGGACAATACCGGTAGGTCAGGTTCACGACAAGCCTCCGGTGCAACCCCTAAGTCGTACAGAGTAGTGGCAGTGGCCCTAGCCCAATCATTGTGGGGCAGTGGGTTGGGGGGCTGACATGCTAACCGCCTTAAGAGAATACAGACTGGTAAGAGGGTCCTGCGTTGCACCAGATGTAGAATGACTGCCGTCGCTCACAAGGACACATGATGTGCAAGGGAGGGAAATCCACTCTCCACATGCAAGTGTCCAGCAGGGAGCCCCCAACATAACCAGCAATGCTTCATTCTGAAGCACCTCCAGACAACGAGCTACAAATGGAGCAAGATTGGTGAGGCAGATCGCACTGTAATCCACCAGAGAGCAGATTGCATATGTGTAAAATGTGCGCAAGACTGCGTAGGATTCCCCGAGGCTGCATTTGGATAGGTAACGCTGTGCAGAAAGGCGTGTGGTGGCTCTCTCTCATAAGTACTGGACGAGCTTGGCGAATGTGAGCCTGCTATCAAAAATGACCCCTAGGTATTGGTGGAGCGTCACAATTGCAAGCTCATGTCCGCCCAGCTGCAGAGGAAAGTCAGGAGGGCAGAGACTGAACGCGCGAGGCACTTAGTCTTGTCGAGGTCGACCTTCAACCCAAGTTTGCCGCACTTAGCGTACAGCCTGGAAAGAGCAATGGTGCCTGAGTGAAGCAGTCCCTCCTCGAGAAGACAAGTGCTAAGTCATCAGCATAACACAGCAGTGTTGTGTCAGGACCATAGTCCACGTCCAATAACCCCTCCACTAGCATGTTAACCCACTGAGTCCCACCGACGTACGATGCACGTCGCTACTTTTCTCCGCGGACAGATCCACCGACGTGCTTCGTATGTCACTCAACTGCAAGGCCCATTGTGTGCACATTTTTCAACATTCGCGGGTGATTTTTGGTAGGCATATGTGGGAGACCTTCCTCTACCTGCTGTCAAATGGGGATACTGTCTGTCCCCACCTAACCCTCCCTCCCCCCCACACTGGGCAATTCACCTGTTAGCAGTAACCTAACCATAAAGGTATGTTGCCCCACGATCTCTGCAATGACGAAATTCACGGTGAAAGTGATTCCTAAGGTGGAGGACAAAGAAACAAACTAGAGGTAGAAACAAACAGAAATGATGAGGTGGTAATGTTGTAAAGGAAGGTGCCATATACTGGGGTTTTTGGGTGAGTGAACAATGCTTTCATTGCCTATATTATTGTGTGAAAACCAATATAGACTTGCACTACACATAAATTCGTACCAAATACATAAATAAATACGTAATTCAAAGTGGCTTGAATTCGTTAACCCTTCCATAGTTCATTTTCTTTAGCCAAACATAAGGCTAAATGACACCTATATCAACATTTTTAACCTCAGGAGGGCGATTTCTCTATGAATTTTCAATGTTTCTCACCAAAAGTGGAGGTTTGAGCCAAAAAAAAAAAAAAGTTGAAAATTAGTGGGGATCTGGAGGTAGGCTGGGTAAAAAACTGGTCGGGACTGGGCAAGTTAAAAAGCAGGGGGCTTAGCACACTCCCCTGGAGGGTGCCGTTATGATGATTGTAAAAGGGAGAAAGATGCCCCTGAAACCTGACCCCCACCATGTGATTAACAAGAAAGTCCCCTACCCACGACAGGAGCTGGCCTCCAATCCCCCGGACTGCAAGGGCTGGCTGCAAGGGCTGCCTGAATGGCAAGAGGGTTGGCCAGCTCGAAGGCCTTCTCCAGGATGAGGAAGACAGCCATCCCCCATCCACCCCGAAGCACCCCAAGGAATGATGCAAGGCAGTGTGTAGCACTCCTGCCCTGATGGTAGGCAAAAATCCTCGGGTGCAGCCGTCCCAGACCCAGGCGAGGCGAGCGTGCACAACCCTTTCTGCCGTCTAAGCAATGTAGCTAAGAAGGGAGATAGGGCGCATGGCAGTGGTATCGCAGGGCTTGGGAATCAGGTGGATGACAGCAGTCTTCCATGACCCAGGGAACCGACCCTCAGACCACGAGAAGTTAAGGAGATCAAGCATTCTCTTGCTGCCACAATCTCCAGCATGAGAGAGAACAGAGTAGGTGAGCCCGTCGAGCCCAGGTGTTGTCTTCCCCGTGGCACAGGGCTTTGTAAAATTCCTCGCTGGTGATCGGACAATCGGCGGGGACAGGCCTAGCACAGGCGGCCTGGATCACTGCGATGCGGGAAGCAGACAGCTGCTCCTAAAGGGCCCAGACGGGCTGCAGGAGATTGTCGGATGTGGAGCGATCCGCGAGGTGCCGTGCAAGACGACTGGCTTCAGCAACAGGATTAGGACGAGAAGGCAGGCAAGGAGGACGGGCATCAGAAATGGACCGGATTCTCCTTCACATTTCATGGAGAGTGGAGTGAGAATCCAAGGTTCTACACCACCACATCCATGCCTCCTCCCTGATACCACATGGCACGTAACTGCAACCAGGTACCAGTAGTGCAGGGATGTTCAGCGCCATTGGTACTGCTTGCGCGCCGCATTAAGCCGGTGGTTCAACTCCCTGATCCTGTCACAATAGATCCAGCCATCCCGATAGTCCTTTGTGGATTGGCACCGCAGCAGAATAGTAAGGGAGGTAGCCTGAGAGAAAGCCCTGGCCACCTGATCAACTCTACTCTTGAGGTCTGGGGCAAGAGGAGATGCCTCAAAGGCTGCAGCTAAAGCGTGGCCCACCATGGCGGAGGGGGTGGTGGAGGCAGAAGTGGAGCCACCAGCAGAGTGACCTCCAGGGCATAATGGTCACTTGCAAGGTGAGGGTGCAGCGACCGGGTGCCAAGGCCGCAAGGGGGGACACAAATACCAAATCCTATGTACCCCCCATCAATGTGTGTGGCCTCAGCAGTGTCGTTTAGTAGGGAGGCACCACCCATCTCCTCCAGTATTAAGGAGATGCGCCGTCCTGCATCATTAGACCGAAGAGGCAATGAGAGAAGGGCGTGGTGGGCGTTAAAGTCTCTCTCTATATACACGGCTCCCCCTGGCAGCCTGGGAGAACAGGTCTCCCAATTCCAGGGTGCCCCTGTGGCTCCAGTATACATTGTATACTGTGAGGGGCGACATCGCCAGGTGGAGAAACACGCCCTGTACCTCTACATCAGTCCCATAGAAGGGAGGAGGATCACAATCTGTTCACCTGATGTGATCCTGAACCAGGACGGCACAGCCCTATGTGACACCATGCACATATGGGAGGAGGTGGGTGGTGTAGCCAGGTAGGCGGAAAGCTGCCCGCTCTGGCAGTAGCGTTTCCCGAAGTAGGAAGACATGAGGGTGAACTCCCGTAGCTGCCTCCAGCTTTTTCCTGGCACCTACACAGTAACACTGGAGGATGCGGAGGTAGGTGGTGACATCCTGCATGCAGGCGGGACCCACCTCAAGGCAACCTCCAGTGGAAGCTGAGTCACCTCCACCAATGTGACTTCTGCCGCTGACGATGGAGTCTTCACAGTGAGCAATGGAGGACGGAGTGCCCACTCGGCCGGTGGCGGTGCAGAGGAAGCTCAATCTTCCACTCTCCGAGCCCAGCAAGGCCAGGGAGTGGAGCTTCTGCTTCTTCTTGAAAGCTTTCTCATGGATGTGGTCCACCACAGCAACAGATGGGGCTGTGTCCAGCGACAATCCCGTCATCTGGGCAAGCATTTCGACTATCCCCACGGCAGTATGCTGTCCCAGTGTCCTCAATTCCTCCATCGAGAAGAGTGGGGACATCTGGGTAAGCGCCGGGGGGGGATGAGGGGGGGGGCTGGGAGTCAGCTCCTGACAAGCAGGCTGTGCCGGGTGGTAGACTTTAGCGGTTGTCTCTCCCCGTACCAGAGGGAAGGGCAGAGTAGGAAAGGCTGCCTCGACGAGTGGGGGCGCAGTGGAGCGGCATTGTTGACCCCAGACGAAAGTGCCTGAAGGGGCAGGGGTAGCGCTTTCCCTTTGGCGATCCCTAACCCACGGGACTTGCCACTCCTGTCCTTGTTCCACCCTCTGCATTACAGTAAGGGTGCCAGGCATGATGGAATCCCCCAGTTCCCCAGATCGAGCTGCTCCACTAGCGGCCCCCGCAGGGTAACACAGACCTGCTATGTTTCCTTCCTGGTGCACATGTTCTGACACCTCATCACCTCCTCAACGAGGTTGTGCTGGAGCAGGATCTCGACTGGCATCTGGCAAGGATACCCCATCACCGTTGCCTTGGTTAGCTGGCCCCCCTGAGGCAGCTCCACAAGCTTTACTGG
>JAGKTI010029082.1:0-12756 GCA_018397915.1 Birgus latro | reverse complement strand
TGACTTCTTATCCACTGCCTAGTATGGTTTCCGTAAAATCCAGTCTATCTCTAATGCCCTACTCTCTTTGGAATCTTCTGTATGTGAGACTTTCTCCACTAACCCACACCATGTCACGAACTTCTTCGATCCGAAAAGGCATACGACACTGCCTGGCATCGTGGCATTTTACTTTCTCTTCATGAGTTTGGTCTTCATGGGAGCTTGTCTGCTTTTACGCAACAGTTTTTATCTAACCGTTTTGTAAGGGCCGGAGTGGGAGGAGTGCTTTCTAATACCTGTGCACTTGAAGAAGGAGTACCATAAGGGAGTATATTTAGTATTACTTTCTTTGCTGTGGCTCTCAACATTGTAATCAGTACACTTACTAATGCTGTACGTGCCTGACTATAGGTAGATGACTTCCATTTCTGTCAAAACATCTAGATCATCTCTGATAAATAGGAAGCTGAAGCCAGCTCTTAATAAAATTTTTGTGCAGACCGACCCTCATGGCTTCCGTTTTTCTGTAGCAAAAACAGTGGCTATGCATTTTTTTCATCTTTGGGGGGTTCACCCAGACCCTGACTTGTATCTCTGTGGTTGGAGAATATCCCTCATGGAAAAGACTAGGTCTCTGGGTCTCATATTTGATTGTCGACTAACTTGATTTTCTCATATTCATTCTGTTTAGCCAGCTTGTATTAAATCTTTGAGTCTTCTGAAGGTTTTGGTTCATACCTCTTGGAGTCCTGAACGACCGACCCTCCTCCTCTTGCATAGATCACTAATCCTTCCTAAACGTTAATATGGGTCAGATCTACTCCTCTCCAACAGAGGCCCGTCTCCAAATGTTAGATTCAGTATGTCATGCTGGTGAACATCTAGCAATCAGGGCATTCAGGTCATCCCCAATTTCGAGTTTGTTGGTGGATGTTGATATCCTCCTGTTGGACTTACATCACCAGTCGTAGATGGTAAGGTGTTGGTATCGTTTTCACTGCCTTCCGAAATCAGTTCCTTGTGCTATGGTCTCCCAAGAATCCTGATCACCTGTTCGTGATACTCATCTCACTATCCCAGAGCCCTTTTTTTTTTTTTTTAATGCAAGGAAGAAGGAACCAAGGGCCATGGGCCCGCATACTGTTCTTTCCAAGAAAAAGCAAAAACAATACAAAAGAGAGCCAAATTCAAGATCCAATCATTTTGAGATGCCTGGACACACTGCATTTGAAGGACTGGAGGTCATAGGAAGTAGGGAGTACAGACAGAGGAAGACAGTTCCAGAGTTGACCAGTTGCATAAATGAAAGACTGGGAGTAACGGTTAACTCTTGAATTAGGGAGTTGGACAGAAAAGGGATGAGAGTTTGTTGCTAAACGGGTAGTACGTGCCAGTCATAGAGGTGGAGGGATGCAAGCAGACAGTTCAGAGGAACAGTGACCGTTGAAGTAGCGACAGAAGAGAGATAAAGATGCAACAGTGCTGAGAAGAGACAAAGGTTGAAGGGAATCAGTAAGAGGAGGAGAGTTAATGAGACGAAAAGCCTTTGACTCCACCCTATTGAGAAGAGCTACATGTGGGGAGGCTCCCCACACATGAGAGTTGTACCCCATACATGAGCGAATAAAACCCGTGTACAAGTTCAACAACTGTGCAGGGGTAAAGAAAGTTCGGAGTCGGCTTAGCACACCTAATCTCTTGGAAGCAGATTTCACAAGAGGTGTAATATGTTCTTTCCAAGACAAATCCCGAGAGAATGAAACCCCAATCATGTTCAAGGATGAGGCAGGACTGAGCTGGACATTATTAAATATTAGTGGGTAATCCTGAGGAAGATTTTGTCTGGTTGATAAGTGTAAGACCTGAGTTTTTGATGCATTAAAAATAACAAGATTATTTTTACCCCAATCAGAGATACGAGCCAAGTCAGACATTAGGTGTGCCATAGCCTCATCCCTTATTTGTTGAAGTAACTGCTGAGATGGACGTTGCGAATACCGAATGGAAAGGTGAAGGGTGGAATCATCAGCGTATGGGTAGATAGGGTTAGATGTACAGCTTAGAAGTCATTGATGAATAAAAGGAAGAGAGTTGGTGGTAGGACAAAGCCCTGAGAAACATCACTGTTGATAGGTCTAGGAGAAGAACGATGGCCGTCTACAACAGCGGCTATAGAACGACCAGAAAGGAAGCTAGAAATGAAGGCACAGATAGGATAGCAACGATAGGAGGGCAGTTTGGAAGTTAAAGATTTATGCCAGACTCGATTGAAAGCCTTTGAGATGTCAAGTGCAATGGCAAAGCTTTCGCCAAAGTCCCCAAAGGTGGATGGCCAGGAGTCTGAAAGGTAGGTGAGATCACCAGTGGAGCGTCACCGACGGAACCCATACTGACAATCAGTAAGATGATTGTCGCAGGAAAGATGCCTTAAGATTTTTCTGTTAAGAATTGACTCGAAAACTTTTGAGACACAGGATGTTAAAGCAATTGGACGATAGTTAGAGGGTTGGGAATGATCACCCTTCTTTGGGACTTACCAACAAGAAGGAAAGGTACAAGTTGATACAAAGGCGAAAGAGTTTACCTAGGCAGGGTGTAAGCAAAGAAGCACAGATTTTGAGAACGACAGAAGGGACTCCATCAGGCCCATATGCTTTGTTAGTATTGAGGCCAGTGATGGTACAAAATACATCAGCTGAAGAAATTTTAATGTCAGTCAATAGGAAGTCAGAGAGGGGAAGTGATGGAGGAACAGCACCAGAATCATCTAAGGTGGAATTGGAGGAGAAAGTCTGAGCGGAGAGATTTGCTTTATAAGTAAAAGAAATAGCTAAAAAGCCATCAGAGTAAAAAAAGAGGAGGAAAGGATGATGAGGTAAAGTTGTTAGAAAGGTTTTTGGCAAGGTGCCAGAAGGAGCGAGAAGAATTCGAGTTGGAGGGTTGAGAACATTTAGCACGGATGAAATTATTTTTAGCAGAGCGAAGAACAGACTTAGCACAATTCCGTGCAGAGATATAAAAAAAGATGTGAGTCAGAGGTGGGTTAGCTCAGGTACCTTTTATAGGCTATGTCCTTGTTGCAGACAGGATTAGAACAAGCGTGATTACACCAAGGCTTTCTTGCATTAGTCAGAGGATATGAGAAAGGAATGTATGCTTCCATGCCCGAGAGAATAACCTTCGTAATGCGCAAGGCACACTCAGATGGCTCTCGGCCATGGAAGCAATAATCATTCCAAGGAAAATCAAAGAAGTGCTGCCTGAGGGCCTCCCAATCTGCAGCTCTAAAGTGCCACAGGCAGCATTTCTTTGGAGGGTCCACAGGCCATACCGAGTGGTAGGACAGGTTAAGGTAATAATGTTATGATTGGAGGAGCCCAATGGAGAGAAAAGATTAACAGTGTGAGCAGGAGGATTTGTTGTTGGGAAAAGGTCAGGTATGTTGGAACTCTCTCCAAGGCAGTCAGGGATATGGGTATGGTGCTGTACAAGCTGCTCTATGTCATTAAGGATAGAAAAGATGTAGGCTTGTTCACCAGGTGGATCAGAGAGGAGAGCCAGTGGTGGTGGTGAACATTGAAATCTCCTAGAATGGAGATTTCAGAGAAAGGCGAAATGGATAGAACGTGTTCCATCGCAGAAGTAAGATAGTCAAAGAATTTTTGATAGTCAGTAGAATTAGTAGATAAGTAAACAGCACAGATATATTTAGTCAGAGAATGACAGGAGAGCCGAGGCCAGAAGAATTAAGTTCAGGAACACGAGAGCAAGATAGATCGTTGCATACATATACGCAACAGCCACCTTTGGCTTTGGAATGAGAATATAGAAGGTAGGAGGATACAGAAAAGGGTTTGCTGTCAGTTGCCTCAGACAGCTGAGTCTCAGAAAGAAAGAGGTGAGGTTTAGAGGAGAAGAGGTGGTGCTCAACAGAGTGAAAGTTAGAGGAAAGGCCGCGAATGTTACAGAAATGAAGAAAGAGTGAGTCAGACAGTGGTTACAGGCAGCTCCGTGGGTCGTCATCTGGAGAGGAGTGGATGGTGGGGGCATTTATGGACCCCCCCCCCCCCGGGGACTCTGAGGCATGGTTTACATACACCATTTTTACAATTTTTGAAAAAGAAGTGTAGTGTGTATCCCGCATGTAGTTTGGTGTTGACGGTTAGAGAAACTTGTACTGGAGAGCATGCTGGCCTACTCTGTGTGTTACTGAGACACTGAAAAAGTTCAGCAAAAGGGGATGGTCTGGAACAAGTCCTGAGGGCTGATGAAACGGGAGCTCCAGCTCTCCCTGTCATCAGCTTTCAATTCACCTTGGGAGTACTGCCCTGCTCGACTCGTGCTACAGTCTGGTATGTTAGTCCTATCTGTTTCCAGACTGGCAGTTTGTCTACATCAGATCCCAATGGTGGACTTTTGGTTACTCCCTTGTGTGGCATTTTGTAGGTCTGTTGTTGGTAAAGAGCTCAGTGTCTCTCTTTCTCTTTTGGTAACATACGTCAACTCATGAGGGCTATGTTTCTGTCTATACAACTATTATTGGAGTTTGGTGTCGTCTTCTCTTGCTACAGTCTGGGTGGTAGCCTTCCTGGTATTCCTTCAGTACGGTAATCCCATTAATAACCGAACACCCAATTCCCAGACACTCCAATGTCCGGACATTTTGGGCCTGGGCCTTCAGAACCCCCAAATGGCCCAGAAAGTTGTAACAGCAAAAAGAAAAAAATGACATTTTTTCAACCGTATTTTGAACTTGGTGCGTGGTGCTGACCAGCTGTGTTTTGCCACGTAGACAACAGCCTCCTGCTTCCCTCCCCTCTCCAGGTAACTGCCATCAGGAGTAGGTGCTCATCACAATGGCTGCCACACATGCTCATTTTTGTGAATAAACAGTGAAATATGCAACATCTCGCCACTAGACCACATGGTAATTTACAGTGTTGTGCAGTGTTAAGAAGATAGAATTCAGTGTGCAAGAATTAAGTGCAGTGCAACACTGGAGGTTAATCTTTATTAACAGTGGCCACGAACGTGTTGTAAGTACCGTGGATACTGCTAAATATTTTCCATACTCACCTCAAAATCCTCATTCTCTGGTTCCTTTTCATTTATTTCATGCTGTGTCCCTTATTTATGTGAACAGGCTCTTTAAAATGTGCTATGCATGCCCGTTAGGGAGATATGTGGGTTGTTTTCTGAGTTAGGCTGGGTTAGGGTCCATAAGTACCTGTCCAGAAGGCTCAGGACCAACTTCTGGCTGGACCCAATATCTAGACATGCCTTTGGCTGTATTATATCAGATATTGGAGGGATTACTGTATATACGGTGGAACTGACTGCGATTTTGTATGCTCACCAAATCATTTTTACTCGGTCTCAACCTGTTTTTGTAATTTCATTGACTCCTTCAGTACTCTTTTTGGGACTGGAGTCTTTTAATTCATCCTATCCTCTGGTTTTATCAATTTTAGAGTGGCTTTTTCACTTTGGATGTCGTGTGGGCTTCTGCTGGGTGCTCACATATTTTGCCGTGGAGGGCAATGAGATGGCAGACATATTAGCTAAAGCTGTGTCTTCTCGATGGACCCCTATCAACCACCCGCTTCCAGCTTCTGATATGAAAGCCACATTTAAGTCCGTGATTCGTACTTGTTGGCAGAGGCAGTGGGATGGTGTTACTCATAATAAATTAGAAGAAAATTTTCAGAGAGTGGTTGCACCGAGGATTCTCCCCTCCATGCCTTGGCGATTGGAAGTGGCTCTTGCCCTACTTTGCATTGGGCACTCACGGCTCATGCATGTGTTCTTCATGTCTCGTGTGAGTCAGCCGTATAGTAATGATTATCTTGTCCCCCTTACTGTCCGCCACTTAATGGTCGAGTGTCCAATTCTGTGGGACCTACATCAAAGATTCCTCAATGGGCATAAGGGGGCAGATGGTGCCTACTGTCTGATATCGATGCTTGAAGTAGCCTATGGCGATTTCACTGTTTTTAGTTTTCTTCAGGAGGCGGGCTTTCTACCACTTTATTGGTAACTGATATTTTAATAAACAATTCTATTGTCATTTCAAATCGTTTATTTCAACAACAGAATGTTAACACTGTGTATGCATTCTTTTTTAGTCTAGCTTGTTGTTCTGCTGCATATGACCCTGGTAGTTGCACCACCAGTGTCTTTATTATACAGTATTTAACCCGCCGAGTCCCACCGACGTACGATGCACGTTGCTCCTTTTTTCCGCAAACAGACCCACCGAAGTGCATAGTACATCACTCGATTGCAAAGCTCATTGTGTGCACATTTTTCAACATTCGCGGGTGATTTTTGGTAGGCATATGTGGGAGACCGTCCTCTACCTGCTTTCAAGTGGGGATACTGCCTGGCCCCACCTAACCCCCCCCACACTGGGAAATTCACCTGTTAGCAGTAACTTGGCCAGTAAAAGTATGTTGCCCCACGGTATCCAATGACAAAATTCACGGTGAAAGTGATTCCTGAGGTGGAGAACAAAGAAACAATGAAGCTAGAGTAGAAACATACATAAGTGATGAGGTGGTAATGTCGTAAAGGAATGTGCCATATACTGAGGTTTTGTGTGAGTGAACAATGCTTTTATCGCCAATATTATTGTGTGAAAACCAATATAGACTTGTACTACAAACAAATTCGTACCAAGTAAATGAATAATTACGTAATTTAAAGTGGCCTGCATTAGTTAACCTTTCCATAGTTCGTTTTCTTTAGCCAGACACCCTGAAAAAGAAGGAACATGTAATGTTGAATGACACCTGTATCAACATTTTTAAGCTCAGGAGGGCGATTTCTCTACGAAATTTCGATGTTTCTCACCAAAAGTGGAAGTTTGAGCCCAAAAACAAAAAGTCAAGAATCTGTCGAGATCTGGGGGTAGGCTGGGTAAAAAACCGTTCGGGACTGGGAGGGTTAATAAGCAATTGATCTTTACATACCGAGCTATAATATTATCCTTCATCTTAACGTGGCCCAAATTTTCGTAGTTTTGCAGCTTATTTCACAGGCCTCAATGACAGATTAAGACAATAGTATGGTTCTGCATTTTATTCCATTGCACTGGTTCATGAGTAGCATCATATTTTAAATTTAGTCTATTGTTACAACTCAGCAATAAAGATGGGAACAGGGCAATTTTGGGCCAAGTTAAAGTGAAAATGATTATGTTATTATTCTTGTTGTTCTTGCGGTCCGAGGCTGATCTTGGGAGAGATCTTCAAACGAACCTGCTATCGCCTCCCTGTCGTAGTTTATATTATTGGCGACAATATTAAAGAAAGGAATGTGCAGAATGTTTCCGGGTCACAAGTTAATCCTACAAAAAAGCAAATCGTAGTTTTAAAAAGGAAAACTTGCCGTAGTCTGTAACTTTTTTTCAGGAAGCACCCGAAAATGAACAGAGTCTTGCCATGTCTCTAATTCTTCCTAGAAACAGAAATCAAATTTACGACTCCAAATCGACCTTGAAATGTGAACTTAGTGTGGATTACAAGAAATCATCCAACTATACATCTTGTACTCTAACTTGGCCAAAAACTGCCATCTATCCATCTTGAACACTGTCTTCTAACAGTAGATTACCACTTGAATATGATGCTCGACAGATTATTTTAAAAAAAAAATGTTATGGAACGGATTTAAAAGGCAAAATGATGTTTTATACTGCCAATGAGCTTTAAGAAATAAGCTGTGAAAAGAAGGAAATCTGGACAAAGTTAAAATAAAAAACAAGAGACTCCATACATAAGGACTGGGTTTTCGCAGCATTTCGATCTGTTAAGACAGCAGTTGCTTATTTTGCTAATTCAGAGAGAGAGAGAGAGAGAGAGAGAGAGAGAGAGAGAGAGAGAGAGACTGTCTCTCAGCATTTTGCAATCGAACAATAGGTGTCCTAAAAGCAATGTGTACAAAAACCAAGATGCAATATGCAAGTACAGTAAGTCAGATTGAAATACTGTACTGCTGTACCACTCTTAAGTTGCATTGTCTAGTGAACAGGTCTGCTATATTTACGTTCCGATGACTTTTTTTTTTCTGTGAGCGTTTCTTTATATTTGCCGAAATGGTATATAGGTGGTCTACTGTTCCAGTGAAGCAGTACAATACTTCCCACTAAGGACAGGGAACGGTTTAAAGGACTTGAATTTCACCAAGCAGACTTTACTGATCTGCCATAAGACCCGCCAACATCCCTGCTGAGGTGGGTCACCTCGTCATAGTGGCGGGACTTGAAGCGTAGCTGGCAGTAGCACCTACTCGGGAGTCGTGCGCTTCTTTGTAGGGATTGGCATTTGTCAGCCTCGTGGACCAAGCACTCCCCCCCCCCCACCCCCTGCATCATTGGTAGAGGAGGCCTGCTGTTGATGTTCTGTGGCACTGCCAATCATCAATCTTGGGCGGCATTTTTGCCGTGTGTGGTGTCCCATAATGCTAGGAAGTGGGAGTCCTGGGGGTTGTCCGATGCTGCACGATGTGCCCTGCAGCAAGAAACACATTTCTTTTGTCCCCTATTCTAGCTAGGCAGGTGGGATGAAGTAAGTAATGGGGGTTCTTGTTGCTCCTATCGTCCTGGAGTCACCTTTGTCTAGGGTCATCGGTGGTTACCTATATATACTTTCTCACTACCTCTGGGGTACCCAGTGTGATCACTGGCATATGGCCTCCCCTCACAGGACTCTGTAGAGTGTGATGGGGTGGGGGAGTGAAGTTTTGTTTGCTGTTGATGGGTTCTTCAAATAAAAATGTTTTTGATGATTCTGCATCCATCCCTGAACAATCTTTAGACACTTCCTCCCTTATTGTTACTCTGGAACCTTACCAAGCCCCTAGTAGCTGTCTTCCTTTGCCCCAGCATCCCACTAGGACTGGGAGGCGGTCACGTCGAGTTGATGCGGCTCTGGGGTTAGGCCCAGATGGAACGGTGCCGTCATCATACGCGAAATGTCGCTTGCTGAAACCTATGTAGGTAGATCAGTGCTAGGTATTATTTTTTTTATTTATATCATACCATATTTTCTGCACGTGGCAGAGAACCTAAAATATCTTCTCATCTCAGCATCCTTGTTGAGGTGTCCTCCTCAGAAGAGATCTCCCAATTACTGGCTCTGACCTCTGTTTCTGGTACCGATGTTACCTGTGTTCCTCATGCTACCTTCAACAGATGTACGGGAGTCATTTTTTTCCCATAACCTACTCCGCTACTCAGAGGCATGGCTGAAGAAGAAGTGCAGCTGTCTGGTGTCATAAATGTTGAGTGTCTGGAGATGAAAATAAGTGTTATCCTGACCCAAACTCCAACCCTCTTCTGGACATCTGACAAGTTAACCTTGCTTGCTTATATGAAACTCGCTTGCCTGTCACCTCCATAGAAGCCATATATGCCAACCTCAAAGTGGCATTTCCAATGTATGGGTTATGGACATGTTAGCCACTTCCGCTGTTATGCACAGGGTGGCCCTCCTGGTGTATCTGTCTCCTGTAGCGAGCCAATCTGAATGGATGACTGCCCAGGATCCCTTAAATGCAATCACTGTGCAGGTCCTCATGTTGTATGTTCTAGAAACTGTCGTTGATACTGCCTGGAGGAGATTTTGTCCATTTGTACATGTGAGAGGGTTTCGTTTTCTGAAGCAAAACGGAGAACCAGAAGCAAAAAGGAGAGCCCAGACACGCCACTTTCAGCCCAGGTTTACTTACTCGTATGCCGCTGTCCTTTCTAGAGTGCCAGTGCATCACCCTGTGTCACAGAAGCTGCCTCGACCCATTCCATTGCCTGCTTCACCAACTGGTGGTTTGCAGGATGCTGTATGCAGGGTTACTATTGCATGTGAAATTGGTGTTTGTGAACCCTCTACTTCGATTGCTTCTGCCTCACTTTCGTGGCTGAGAGTTTGCTCACTTCCATTGTGGTGGCGAACATGCACGTTGATGTGCCTCCTTGTCCAGCATGCCAGAAGTTCTATTTGTCCCAGGAGAATGTCATCATGGTTCTTCATAGTCCTCTGACCCTGATGGTTGTCCACCTAAGTTCTCTGTTGTGGAACCTTGTGTCAACCTCTCTGCTGTTCCCTCTGCCCTGGAGGCTCTGGTCTCTAGCCAGGTGGAGGTTTAAGTTGATGGTTTGCCTGAGGTCTGTTCCCCAGTTGGGAATGGTGTGGCGCAGACTGCTGGTGTTTCAGTTCTACTGGACCCCGTAATTATCTTCCTCGCAGGATTCTGGTCCTTCGGACTCAGCTTCCACTTCTGGGGCTTCTGATGGTGGCACTGGCCATCCTACATTACCTAGGGGGGCCTCCAAGCCAACTTCCAAGCAAATTGTTGTTCCAACTCCGAAGAGAAGTGTTGTAAAACTTTCTTCTTCCTCGTCCACACGTTTGCATTCAGAGGACTGGCATAGAGTGAACATTTCTCATGCTGGACAGTCCCTTCCTAAGGGCCTTCCTAATCATCAATCTAAACCCACTCGCTTGTTAGAAGTTGTACAGTCACGCAACTTGACCTGGGCCACCCTTCACTATGGCTACTGTCATTCAGTGGACCAGTTGAGGTTTACATGCAAGCTATGAGGAACTGTCGTCTTAGTGAACAATTTTCTCTTACAGGCACGTGTATCCAGGAGACCATGGTTGGTGATGCTGTTCCTTCAGGCCCATCTGGCTACCATGCCTTTTAGTCTGATCCTGTGCTGGGCCAAGTTCGTCACGGAGGTGCTGCTATCTTCCTTCGCCCAGATATTCTGTTCACTCATCTGGACATTTCCACTCATCTGAAAGATGTCGCTGTCCAAATGTTTTTACACCGTCTGTATACAGTTTGTAGTCTTAGTCTTCCTCCTGGTGCTACAGTCATAAGGGATGATCTGGATGACCTAGTTCATGGCCTTCCTTCCCCCTTTCTGTTACTAGTGGAGTTGAATGGTCATCATCCACTGTGGGGTTACAGTGAGGCCAGACCTCGGGGTGTTATCCTGGATTCCACAGTGGAAAAGGAGATGGCTGTTTTAAACTCCACTGAGGACTTATTTCCAGATCCAGTCCAGAACTTTTACTGCTATTGATTTGTCCTTGTGCACAGCTGGTGCTGTTTTAGATTTTAACTGGGAAGTGTTGCTACTCTATTATGGCAACGTCCGTTTCCCATTACTTTTAACTGCTACTGACGGTTAACTTAATCCTTATATTCCTCGTTAGTGTCTGGATAAGGCTGAGTGGCCACTTTTCATGGAATTATATTCCATTGCCTCTTCTGTCAGTGATTTTGAGTGTCTTACTGAGACTGTGTATTACTTCGCTGATGTGTTGCACTGAGCAGCTGTGTTATCTATTTCAAGAACGAGGGGTCAGTTTCCCAATCGTAAGGTTCCTGTGCATAGTTCAGCACTGAGAGCCAAACGAGTCGCCTTTTATCGACTCGTTGCAACTGTGGGGATCCTTAGCATTTGCTGGAGTATCAGAGGACGTGAACTGATATTAGATTGTTTTAAAGGAGGATATGCGTTCCTCCTCGATGGGTTATGGTTTTAAAGGAGGACAGGCGTTCCTCCTCGATGGGTTATGTTTCCTCCATTAATTCGAGGACTTATCTCAGTCAGGTGTGGAACTTTGTAGGAAAAATTTCAGAAATTTTTTTCATTCCTTTCCCTCCTGTTTTATCAGCAGCAGATGGAGCTGTGGCTTATCCTTTCACTGATGCAGAGTTGCTTGTTGATCATTTTGCCATTGTATCACAGAGGGATACAGATTCCCCTTGTTTTGCCACTGTTGGTTCCTAGAGACTCATGGTCTCAGTTTAGCCTCCACTGAGGGAAAGGCTTGTAATGTCCCCTTGTACATTACTGAGCTCAAAGCGGATCTATTGCAGTGCCATCATTCCTCTCCAGGCTGTGATGATATTCCATAACCCATACACAGCAGGGTTGTCGGAGGTTTTCGTGCCATTCCCGCGGGGATATTCGCGCTCTGACTAACTTTTTTAAAATATTTGCCAAAAATCAGTTATTACTCCTAGAATATTATAATTATATATGCCTATGGAACATACCTTCAGCTTTCTCCTAGGATGTTTTTTTTAGCACTCGTCGACTACTGTAGGACTTATGGAGGCTTCTGAAGTTGGGTAACTAAGTCTCCACTTTACACTTCCCGACATCCCCTAATCTGAATACCACTGCCAGATATTATCACTAGAAACACTATTCAATGATTTCCAAGTAGTTCGGAATCCATACTCCCAAAAAAAACACTGTGAAAGCAATGTAAAATACGAGCGCGTACGAGCCTCACACTCCCGCTAATTCACAGCTGGTGTTCTGTCATTTCTTACTCATATACCCACTCACACTTTATTATTTCTAGTACTTTATTACACTTGCATACTGTACATCTACAGTCCTTTACCGCTTCCCACACGATGTTTAGTAGGGGTATTATAATAGGCGCAAAAGCGGCAGAAATGGACGGGCGTCATTTCACCAAGAAGGATGAGAGTAAACTGGCTGTATCTCGGTAGCAAAGAGTTGAAAATGTCAGCTGCTAATGTATATGCTAAAAAATAAGTTTTAGGAAATCTAGACAATACATATAAATTAGGTAGTTCCACGTGAATATAAATATCACTCAGGCTTCTCCCTTCCTTTCTTATATACATTTATATTACGAGAGTAGCTCATACGGCATATTTCATTAGCGAACGAGTGCAGGTTGGATGTTGCTATGTGATAATTAGCCAATTCCAGGTGTATGG
>JAGKTI010029081.1:0-12756 GCA_018397915.1 Birgus latro | reverse complement strand
CACACTGCATTTGAAAGAGATAATAGGAAGTTGGAAATAAAGACAGAGAGAGTATCAGTTCACATGATAGTTTGCAATCAGAGCTTTTTCACTTGGTTGTTGGCTTGAAACTATGGAGTTAGCATTGGATTGTTTAATGACAGTTAGAGGACTGTCTCCTCAAAATGAAATTCAGTGTTAGCACATTTTTTTTTTCTTTTTTTCCTGGTCTTTTCCGTGGTGATAATTTTATTTATTTTTTTTGAAAGGGGCTGAACTTTGAACTGAACACAGTGATCCCTTGTTTAGTCGGACTTCCATTATCTGAACGATCCATTACCTGGACGCTGTGATCTGTTCATAGTACACCATTACCGGTATACGTACATTTCTCTATTTTATCCGGACAGAATGCCTGCATCTGGGTGGCAATTATGGCCCTGTGAACATTGGAGAGAATGCTTGCGTCAGGGTGGCAGGTATGGCCGAGCAAACATTTTCACCCTTCCGGGCAGGAATAGCCGAGTGGCGCGCACTGTCTGGCTCGGTAGTTCGTCCATCGTCCACTAGCCCCTACACCGCGGGGTTGTCAGAGGTTCGCGGTGCCATTCCCACAGGGATATTCACGTTCCGACTGACTTTTTAAAAATATTTGCCAAAAATCAGTTATTAGTCCTAGAATATTATAATTATGTATGCATATGGCACATACCTTCAGCTTTCTCCTGGGATGTTTCTTTAGCACTCGTCAACTACCGTAGGACTTGTGGAGACTTCTGAAGTTGGGTAACTAAGTCTCCACTTTAAACTTCCCGACATCCCCTAATCTGAATACCACTGCCAGATATTATCACTAGAAACACTATTCAGTGATTTCAAGTAGTTTGGAATCCATACTAAAAAAAAAAAAAACACTGTGAAAGCAATGTAAAATACGAGCGTGTATGAGCCTCCCACTCGCGCTAATTCGCCGCTGGTATTCTGTCATTTCTTACTCATGTACTCACTCACATTTTATTATTTCTAGTACTTTATTACACTTATATATATCTACAGTCCTTTACCGCTTCCCACACAATGTTTAGTAGGGGTAGAGGTCACAGGGCCTTTTATAATAGGCGCAAAAGTGGCAGAAATGGAGGGGCGTCATTTCACCGTGAAGGACGAGAGCAAACTGACTGTATCTCGGTGGCAAAGAGTTGAAAATGTCAATTGCTAATGTATATGCTAAGAAATAAGCCGTAGAAAATCTAGACAATACATAATAAATTAGGTAGTTCCAGATGAATATAAATATCACTCAGGCTTCTCCCTTCCTTTCTTATATACATTTATATTACGAGAGTAGCTCATACGGCAAATTTCACGGTAAAAAAAGCAGGGGAAATTAGTGAACGAGTGCAGGTTGGATGTTGCCAAGTGATAATTAGCCAATTCCAGGTGTATGGCACTATCAATTACCTTATTTTTTATATATATATATTATTTTGTTTTTATAAGAATAGGGCATAGGGCTCATTTCAACGGATGAAAACAGTGGAAAAATCTGGGGAAGATTTACTTAGCGCAGAGCAGCTGAGCAGACGACACGAGAGGGTAATGGAGGGGATGTAGGGAGAGGAGTCTAGAATGGGGGAAAATGGCTAAATTGTCAACAATGGATGGGAGTACTTATGACATTAGCAGCTCTGACTATTGTTGGACATTGGCAGTGCTGATAGACGATACAAGTCTCCACCTGAAAGCCTGGGGGAATTAATAATAACACAGAGTCACTCAAGTGACGCCCCGCAGTATGATCTATTGCACCCGACCATCATGAAAGTGACGACCTGCAATTGAGGGGCTAGAGACCCCCTCAGTCTTTCCCAGTTCCTGCCTGGCAACCATGCAATGAACAGTTCCTCTCAGACATTTGTTATGGTAGCACATGTAGTGGCTTTTGTGGTTCTTTCCTACTCTATTAGTGTATGCCATTAGACCACACGGGATGTACTGTACAGTGCAACAGCTTTGCTGGCTGCAGTGCAATAGTCAGAGTCAAGGAGATAGATTATTCAGCACGACACCCTTTCGAGGAATTTTGAGTGTTGACAATTTTATTCTAGCTTACTTTACTGCACCTTGATTTTATTGTACTTTACCATGATTTTATTCCATTTTATCATTATGTTTTGTGTGCCCACTGCATTTTTTTTTTTTTTTTTTTTACTGCAGGGTACAGCCCTGCAGTGGTGATTACATGTCTGTAGTTGATGGGTCTGTTTGACCATGGTAATTGCTTGGCTGTGGTTCATACTGTAGGTCTGCATGACCAGATAGAGTAGTGTCAAACAAAAGGAACAAGTGTTGTACGATGTACAGTACTGTAGTGGCTGTCTACAGTGGCTTCAAAATTAGGTTATATATGAAGGAGGACCAAGGAAGAAGTCCATTATCCAGGCAGATCCACTTTCCGGATGTGCCTTAGGCTCTATTATGTCGGGTAATTGAGGGATCACTGTAATTCTGAAACACAGAATATTGCCATTTTGATGTCCGTAGTAGGACCAAGAGAAGTTCGTTTAAGGACTGAAGGATCCCCAGGTTAGGTCTAAACACAAACCCTGGACATAGTGAGATCAGGCTTTGCCACTTTTGTGTGTGTGTGTGTGTAATTCACCGAATCAGTCAGGATCACGTGATGGTTGTGATCATCAGTTTTTTACCCTCCCGGAAGAGACCAGAGAGCTCATATAGTCCGATTTAAGGGCAAAACCTTGACCTTCACACACGCACTCACCCATCCTTATGCTCAAGGACCGTGACCACCCACTACGTAAGTGAAACTTTTCACATCCCAAGCAAGGCACGAACCCGTCTTAGCAGATGCTAGACGAGAGCGTCACCACTGAGCCAGTGAGCGGTGTATGTGTGTGTGTGTTTGTGTGTGTGTCTGTGTCTGTGTGCTTGCAAGGAAGAAGGAACCAAAGGCTAGAAGCCTGCAAATTGTCCCCTCCAAAGTAAGTAACAAATTAATAAATAAACATCATCAGAGCCAAATTCTGGTCCATTAATTCTGAGATGCCTGGACATACAGTAAAACCTCGATATAACGGACTTCAGTAGACCGGAATTCGCTTTTATCGGACTCAAGGAGCTACCGGACTAAATTCCTATATATCGGAAAAAGTCCGATAAAGCCAGAAATCAGTCCGGACTGCCTGACAACTTCAGCTATGTTCACCACAATAAGACAAGTAAAAGACATGTTTTTCAGTGCACAGTACAGTATTATTATACCATTTGATTAATGTAGTGAAGGTATAACGCAGTACAATACAGCAATGGTGGTGAAAACCACTGATGCAATCCGGACTAATGTCTGATATATCGGAAAAAGTCCGGATTAGCAGGGGTAAGTCCAGATGTTGCTTTTATCGGAATTTCGCATATTTCGGACTGGCTTGAGCCCCAATTAGTCCATTATAGTGAGGTCTTACTGTACTGTGTTTAACCCCTTAACCGCGGGTCGTCACTTCCGTGACACTCGGGCACAATGGATCATACCGCGGGGCGTCACTTTTGTGATTTTGAATTCGTCCGGGCTTTCAAGTGGTGACTCTGTCAGCACTGCCAATGTCCAACAATAGTCAGAGCTGCTAATGTCATCAGTTCTCCCATCCATTGTTGACAATTTAGCCATTTTCCTCCATTCTAGACTCCCCTCCCTACCTCCCCTCCATTACCCTCTCGTGTCATTTGCTCAGCTACTCTGCGCTACGTAAATCTTCCCCGGATTTTTCCACTGATTTCATCCATTGAAATGAGCCTTATGCCCTATTCTTATACAAAATAATATATATATAAAAAAAATAAGGTAATTGATAGTGCCATACACCTGGAATTGGCTAATTATCACTTGGCAACATCCAACCTGCACTCGTTCGCTAATTTCCCCTGCTTTTTTCCCCGTGAAATATGCAGTATGAGCTATTCTCTTAATATAAATGTATATAAGAAAGGAAGGGAGAAGCCTGAGTGATATTTATATTCACCTGGAACTACCTAATTTATTATGTATTGTCTAGATTTTCTACGACTTATTTCTTAGCATATACATTAGCAGCTGACGTTTTCAACTCTTGGCTACCCAGATACCTACATCTCAGTTCACTGCCGTTCTTCAAGCTGGAGGCACGTCGCAGTCGCGCCCCTCCATTTTTGCCGCTTTTGCGCCCATAATAAAAGGCTCTGTGACCTCTACCCTTACTAAACATCATGTGCGAAGCGGTAAAGGATTGTAGGTATATATAAGTGTAATAAAGTACTAGAAATAATAAAGTGTGAGTGTGTATATGAATAAGAAATGACAATACTAGTGGTGAATTAGCACGAGTGGGAGGCTCGTATGCGCTCGTATTTTACATTGCTTTCACAGTGTTGTTTTTTTTTTAGTATGGATTCCAAACTACTTGGAAATCATTGAATAGTGTTTCTAGTGTTAATATCTGGCAGTGGTATTCATATTACGGGAAGTTGGGAAGTTTAAGTGGAGACTTAGTTACCCAAATTCAGAAGTCTCCACAAGTCCTACAGTAGTCAACGAGTGCTATAAAAACTTCCCAGGAGAAAGCTGAAGGTATGTGCCATATGCATATGTAATTATAATATTCAAGGAATAATAACTGATTTTTGGCAAATATTTTTATAAAGTCAGTCGGAGCACGGATTTGCCCCTCGGGATGGGCACAGCGCGCCTCCGACAACCCCGCGGTTTAAGGATTAAAAGACTGTAGGTCAAATGCAAAAAATATAGGCAGGAAGGCAGTTCTCAGAGTTGACCTGAACCTCGTTTTGTTTTGTTTCGTTTTGTTTCATTTTTGAAGGCTCCAACATGCTTGCATGCGTCGGCCTTGGTCACCTAATGGCGGCTCTCCATGCTGCTCGATCCCTGGCAGCCTCCCTGTTCAGTCCCTTAACCTCCTCTTATGCAAATTCCACTTATGTGTGTCACAGCCATATAGAATTGCCTAATTGTAACTCTTTTCCTTTCACACAAACATGATCTGACTTTGTTCGATGTGCATCCTAATGAGTTTGGAAAATGCAGGAAATTATGTGAGCTGCAGCTTGAAAACCCCTTTATATGTTAGTATATTTCCCAACATTTAGGCTAGCAGCCAGATTATTAATCTCTTATTCTATATCATATACTGTACCTAGGATGGGAAGTTGTTGAAGGCAGTGAAGAGTATGTATCATCATCATCATCATCACCATCATCATCATATTCGTTTTTCGTCCTTCTGTTCCCATATTCAAACTGGGGTTGAACTTGCGATGGCTTTTCTCCACTGCTTCCTATCCTGGATTAAATCTTCTCCAGTACCCAGTCTTTCCATATCTTGCGTTACAACACTTTTCCTTTTCTTCTTAGGTCTTCCTGGCGGTCGACGTCCCGCCACTTCCAGTTCCTCTGCTATTCTCACACAGCTCCCTTCCTCACTCCTCCTCACATGACCAAACCATCTTAGCTGCTTCTGCCTCAAGATGATACCAAGATCCTTCACCCCGCATCTGGCTACCTCCTCACTCAAAATTCTGTCCTCCCATCTCACTCCCGCCATGTATCTTAACATTCTACGATCAGTACTCCTCAGAACATTCATCAGTCTATCTGTCAAAGCCCATGTTTCAGCATCATATATCAATACTGGGCTAATGCAGGCCTCATATATTTTACTTCTGTATCTCAGTGGTATGTGTTTGTTGACCAGTAGGCTAGCTATTTCCTTTTACTTTAACCATGCTGCCGCCACTCTTGTTCTGACTGATCTCTCCACCCCTGCTTCGCAGTCCAATTTATCTCCTAGATAGCAGAACTGCTGCACTTCCTGTATTGTGCTCCCATTCACCTCTAGCGCATCCTCTGCTTCATCTCCCTCCGCCTCTCATCTTATGCAGGCTGGGCAGCGGAAGTTTTGCACTCCTCTCAAATTCTGCAGACCTGAACACCTTCTATGGCACCACTTATTACACTCCGTGCACAACACTGAGTTCACTCTTACTCCTCTGCCACAGCATCCACATGGCCATTTTCCTGACTGAATTCTTTCTACTGGTTTCTTGCCTGTCACCATTACCTTTGTCTTATCCATATTTATTTTCATTCCCCTCTTCTCCATTCCATTTTTCTGTCTATTAAGCATTTCCACTACTTCTTCCTTAGTCTCTGCTGTTAGCACTAGATCATCAGCGTACAGCAGTTCCAATGGGCCTTCCCCCCTGCATTCCCGTGTTTCCTCCTCCATTACTATGTTAAACAGCAATGGACTGAGTGCTGATCTTTGATGTACCCCAACTCCTATTAAAAAATTTCCTGATGTTCCTGCTATTGTCTTGACTGTTGATCTTGTATCAATATAGAGAGACATGACAGCTGCAATGAGTCTCTCAGGCACATTCTGTCTTCTCAAGGCCCACTCTATAACTCTCCTTGGTACTCTATCAAAAGCTTTTTCCTAGTCCACAAACGTATGGTACAAGCATTTCCTCCTCTGTTGAAACTTTTCCTGCAACTGTCTCATGATGCATATTGCATCTATTGTGGATTTACCTGTGCAAAATCCAAACTGTTGGTTATCTATCTTCACTATCTGCTTCAGCCTTCCTTCCAGCACCTTTTCGAATATCTTCATTCCATGCTCCAACAGTCTGACTCCTCGGTACCTTCCACACAGAAGGGCATCTCCTTTGCCTTTATAAATTAGCGTTGTCCAGCTATCTCTCCAGTCCTCAGGTGGCTGTCCTCCTACTAAGATGTTATTAAAAATCCTTGTCAATTCTTTTACACCATTACTTCCAGCCTTTTTTATCAGATCATCTGTTATACCTGTTGGGCCTGGAGCTTTCCTGGACTTCATTTCCTTTAAGACTATCTCCACTTCAGCTTCTGTTATCATTGCAACTGGCCCTTCAACTTTTCCCATCTCTTCTATCTCATAATTATTTTTTTCATTTAACAGTTCCTCAAAGTACCTCTTCCACCTTTCCAATATTTCTGCCTCATCAGTTTTTATTTCCCCATTTTCATTCTTTACAAATTTAGCTCCCACCACATCTTTCCTCTCCTTCCTCATGTGTCTTGCAATTTTAAACATTTTTGTCTGTCCTTGTGCACTCTCCAGATCTCTACTCCAACTTTCCCATGCCACCCTTTTTGCTCTGGCCACTTCTTTCTTTGCCTGTCTTTTCTTTTCATTATATTCTTTTCTGTCTTCTTCCCTTCTAGTTCTCTGCCATACTTTAAATGCTCTTTTCTTCTCACTTATTGCCTGCTTCACCTCCTCATACCGCCACCACGTCTCTCTTTCTTTTCTCCTGTGACCTGTTGTTTCTCCACAGACGTCCCTCGCAGCCTCTGTTATATTATCCCTAAAGTGTTTCCAATCACCTCTCTGTCTCTCATTTCTTCTCTTAAAGCTTTCTTCAAATTGTAGTCCTATCTCTTCATCCTTCAACTTCCACTCCTTTACTCTTTTAACACCCTTCCTCTTTTTTCTTCCTTCCTTTCATATTTTCTACTCTCAAATCCATAGCAGATAGTCTGTGTTGTGGTAGACATGCTTCACTTAGTATAACTTTACAGTCTTTCACTTTAATATCTTGCTCCTCTCTCATCAGCATAAAATCAATTTGAGTTTCTACACCTCCACTTTTGTAAGTTATCAACTTCTCTCTTTCCTTTTTGAATTTTGTTTATAATTTTCAAATTCTTACCCTGGCAGAACTCCAGTATCCTCTCGCCCTCTCTATTTCTCTCTCCAAAGCCAAAGACTCCCATAACTTCCTTATATCCTCTCCAGTCAGTACCAGTGTGTCCATTCAAGTCTCCAGCAGTGACCATTACCTCAGGGTCAGGTACTCATGCTACATCATCAAGTTTTCCCCAGAATGCCTCTTTTTCGTCATCAGGTCTACCAATCTGTGGCGCATATGCAGAAAAAATATGCCAGATCTTTCCTGCCACTACAGTTTTAACCTTCATCAACCTTGGAGACATTCTCTCCACTTCTATCACATCCTTGACTAACTCCTCCCTCACCAACACCCCCACTCCTCCGGTTCCTTCCTTTTCCCCTGACCACCAGAACTTGTACCTCTCCTTACTCCCACTAAACATTCTGCATCCCATTCCCTTATATTGCACCTCCTGTATGCAGCACAAGTCAGCTGCCCTCCTTCCTAACATCTCCACCACCTCTCCACTTCTTCCCACCATCGTTTCAACATTTACTGTGCACACCCGCAACGCACCTTCTCTTCTAGCATGATCAGTATTAACCCGGAGATTCTTAGCACCCCCCCCCCCCCCAGCCTTTGAGTAGGCAAAGGCTGCCGGGGACTGGGGGCCATTTCTATGAGTAAAGAGTATGTATGAGGGTGCTAAGGCTGCAGTGTGTGTGGATGGCAAACTGAGTGAATCTTTCCATTTGAAGGGTGGATTGAAACAAGGATATGTCATGTCGCCATGGTTGTTCAATCTGTACATGGATGAGGTTATGAAAGAGATACAAGATCGGGCAGTGGATGTTGGAGCGGCCCTAGTGAGAGAGGGCAGTGTTTGGAAACTCCCTGTACTGTTGTTTGTAGATGATACTGTGTTGTTGAGTGAAGATGAAGGGGCGCTGCAAGGCTTGGTAGATGAGTTTGNCATCCAATCCCTCCACCTCTTCAACTTCTTTCTGGTACCTTTCATGTTTTCAGTAAGCAAATTAGATAGTATAAGAATATATGGAGTAGATGGGAAGTTGTTGAAGGCCTTGAAGAGTATGTATGAGAGTGCTAAGGCTACAGTGTGTGTGGATGGTGAACTGAGTGAATTTTTCTATTTAAAGGTTGGATTGAAACAAGGATGTGTCATGTCTCCATGGTTGTTCAGTCTGTATATGGATGGGGTTATAAAAGAGATACAAAGTAGGGCAGTGGATGTTGGAGTGGCCCTAATGAGAGAGGGCAGTGTTTGGAAACTTCCCATACTGTTGTTTGGAGGTGATACTGTGTTGTTAAGTGAAGATGAAGGGGAGCTGCAAGGCTTGGTAGATGAGTTTGGGAGAGTGTGTAAGAAATAGAATCTAAAGGTGAATGTAGGGAAGAGTAAAGTGATGGTCTTCGAGAGAAATGAAGTCAGTGAATGTACAGTGAGATTGGATGGGGAGGATATGGAGAATGTGAGTGTGTTTAAATACTTGGGTAATGTGATGAGTAAGGATGGAAGTTTAGAGGGTGAAGTGATTGAAAGGGTGCAGCAGGGAAGAATGGTTGCTGGTTCCTTGAAAGCAGTGATAAGAAGTAGGGAAGTGAGCATGGAAGTGAAAAAGCTACTACATGACAGTATTGAGATACCAACTTTAACTTATGGAAATGAAGCTTAGACCTTGTTGGAGGGACAGAAGTCTAGAGTGAGAGCAGTGGATGTGAGTTTTTTGAGAGGAGCATGTGGAGTCACATGGAGAGACAGACTGACAAATGAGGAAGTGAATGAGCACTGTGGTGTGAATGTGGATGTGTTAGGAAGTGTTAGGAGAAACACATTAAAGTAGTTTGGGCATGTGGAGAGGATGGAGAGTGAGAGACTGGCGAGGAGAGTGTGTGTAAGTGAGGTGGAGGGGGGAAGAGGGAGGGGGAGGCCAAGGATGAAATGGAGGGATGGAGTGGAGAGGTATAATATGAGAGAGGGGTGTGTGAGCTGGGAGCAGGGCAGTGAAATGGCCCTGAGAGGGACGTGGAGATGATTTGTTTGTGGCCATCGCATTTGGGATTAAAGTGTCTGGCAATAGATAGATAGATAAATAGAGATTAGGTAATTCCTTCCTGTGCAAACACTCCTTTGAACTTGGTTACCAACTTCATGTTTAAATTTTGTGTAATGAAAGTAAACTTTTGACTGTACCAAGAGAGTAATAACTTCTTCTTCAGGCAGGAAGCAAGATCAGCCAAGCATAACATTGTTGGCTGTATACTGTCACAGGCACTGTACAAACGCTTCAAGAGGCAGGCCAGCTTCATACCTCTACTCCACTCCTTATATCTTCATCAGACAGGCACATCTCCTGAAGTAAGTGCAGTAAAGTTTGATGAATCATATACTCTAGTACAAAGTTATCTTTGACTGCATAGCTGGTCTGATATTCACCGTTACATTTTTTCAGGCCTAATTACATAAAGAACAATAGTTTACACTCATCATGCAAAATTATATGAAATAGAAGGAAAAAGGATGAATTGCAGAGTTGTTAGCTTTAGATGTCTGGAAGTTTTGTTGTGTTAGCATATCAAATTGTAATGTGGTTTTCAGTAAATCAGTGTAGGAGAAAAGAGTAATAAAGGAAATGACATTCCTCTGAAGGGCAGGATGATTAGTTTGAAGGTGAAGAGGATCCTGTGAGAAAATTTGATGCTTCTGACACAATCACTTGGGAGTAAAACCGTGAATGGTGGTGATTTTTGTGGGCTGTAGGCCATAAAAATAAACATTTTCAGACATGCTGCAGGCATAAGCAGGGTTGTTAGCATTAGTACAACCAATAGAGAAATTTGACAACTTAAGTACAAAAGAAGGAGAAGTAGGACAGAGACATGGCACTGGTTAAGAGTAATACGGTGTAAAACCTCACTATACCGGACTAATTGGGGCCCAAACCATTCTGAAAAAAGCTAAATTCTGATAAAAGTGGCAGCTGGACTCCCCCCTGCTAACCTGGACTTTTTGCGACATATCAGATATTAGTCTGGATCGCACCAACGGTTTTTAAACTGATTTCACTACCTTTTCAGCTCTACTGTGTTATACATTCACTAGAATATCAAATGGTATAATAGATATAATAATACTGTACTCTCCACTGATAAACATGTCTTTTATTTACTGTATTGTGGTGAACATAGCTGAAGGGTTCAGGCAGTCCGGACTGCTTCTGGCTTTATCAGTCTTTTTCCGTTATACAGTATAAGAATTTAGTTCGGTAGCACCTTATTTTCAATAAAGGCAAATTCTGGTCTATTGAAGTCCATTATATCAAGGTTTTACTGTATTATGACCAAAATCACTGAATCCATATACTGTAGATGGAGTGTGGGGGGGAAAAAAAAAAAAAAGGAAAGCAGAATTAGGAGAATGTAGGAAGAAGAAGCGGAGAAAAGAAAAGCATTGATGAGGAAAACCGTAGGATAGATGTAGTATACCTTTGATTGTAATATATATATTTTTTTCCAACAGCTGAATGGCTATTCCATGTTTTTTGGAAAATTTATGTTGATACTGTTATGCCACCCTAGTCTGTCTGATCGAGTAGACACGTAACCTCACTGTAACGGACTAATTGGAACCCAAACCATTCCAAAAAATGCGAAATTCCGATAAAAGTGACATCCGGACTTTCCCCTGGTAATCCAGACTTTTTCCGATATATCAGACATTAGTCCGGATTGCACCAATGGTTTCTAAACTGTTTTCACTACCATTGCAGTACTGTACTGTGTTATACTTTCACTACATTAACCCCGTAGCCTGGAGGCACGTCGCAGTCGCGCCCCTCCATTTCTGCCGCCTTTGCGCCCATTATATAAGGCCCTGTGACCTCTACCCCTACTAAACATCATGTGGGAAGCGGTAAAGGATTGTAGATATATATAAGTGTAATAAAGCACTAGAAATAATAAAGTGTGAGTGTGTATATGAATAAGAAATGACAATACGAGCGGCGAATTAGCACGAGTGGGAGGCTCGTACGCGCTCATATTTTACATTGCTTTCACAATGTTTTTTCTTTTTGGAGTATGGATTCCAAACTACGTGAAAATCATTGAATAGTGTTTCTAGTGTTAATATCTGGCAGTGGTATTCGTATTACTGGAAGTCGGGAAGTGTAAAGTGGAGACTTAGTTACTCAAATTCAGAATGCTTCACAGGCCCTACGGTAGTCGACGAGTGCTAAAAAAACATCTCAGGAGAAAGCTGAAGGTATGTGCCTATGTGCCATATGCATATTTAATTTTAATATTCTAGGACTAATAACTGATTTTTGGCAAATATTTTTAAAAGTCAGTCGGAGCGCAGATTTGCCCTGCGGAATGGGCACGGCGCGCCTCTGACAACCCCGCGGTTTAAGGCTTAATCAATGGTATAATAATACTATACTGTACACTGATAAACGTCTTTTATTTACCTTATTGTGGTGAACATAGCTGAAGTGGTCAGGCAGTCCGGACTGCTTCTGGCTTTATTGGACTTTTTCCGACATATAGGGATTTAGTCTGGTAGCTCTTCGTGTCCGATAAAAGTGAATTCCGGTCTATTGAAGTCTGTTATATTGAGGTTTTACTGTATATATACATATATATATATATATATATATATATATATACAGTAGGCGCAGAAAGTGTTGACGCCATCTTAAAAAAAGAAAACATGCTTGTGGTTAGCAAGGAGAAACAAATAAATTAACACTCACCATTGAATTTAGTATTTACTGGCATTCCCCTTCACCTTTATTATCTTCTTAAGGCGTCAGGGGAGACTGATGGTGTAGTTTTGCAGAACAGACGGACTAAAACTGCTCCATAGCTGCAGCCTCAAGTTTAGGCAAAGATGATGTGTCCATACTATGCAGCTGCCGCTTCATGTGTGCCCATAAATTCTCAGTGGGATTGATATCTGGGCTGTTTCCGGGCCAATCTCGAATAAAGGGAACCTCACAGTCTGTTAGCCACTGTTTCACTGACTTTGCAACATGT
>JAGKTI010029079.1:1073-12757 GCA_018397915.1 Birgus latro | reverse complement strand
GTCATGGTACTGAGGTATAATGACATCATGGTACTGAGGTATAATGACATCATAGTACTGAGGTATAAAGACGTGGTATTGAAGTTTAATGACGTCACAGTATTGCAATAACTCACGGTATTGATATAGTGATGTCATGGTACTAAGGTGCTTAACAGTGCATCGCCTCTTAAAGCGCCGCGTTATTAAATTATGAGGGAAAAAGGGGTTAGTGAGGCGAGCAAAAACCGCCACAAGAGAGCTGGACTTTGCAGGGTGTAATGTCATCCCATTTTCTGCAGGCGCTAATCTGGGAAAACGGCCCGGTGTGGCGAGGGTCAGGGGGGACTTAAGTAATTAGGTATTTGGTGTGTTTTATTAGCTTCCAGTGGGTGACGAGTTGGACGGCTTAGTCTGATGCACGGACGAGAGTGAGACGGGGAGGGAGGGAGGAAGGGTAGGGGTGAGGGAGAGGGAAGGACAGCGAGCGAGGAAGGGTAGGGATGAGGGAGAGGGAGGGACAGTGAGCGAGGAAGGGTAGGGATGAGGGAGAGGGAGGGACAGTGAGGGAGGAAGGGTAGGGATGAGGGAGAGGGAGGGACAGTGAGGGAGGAAGGGTAGGGGTGAGGGAGAGGGAGGGACAGTGAGGGAGGAAGGGTAGGGATGAAGGAGGAGGGACAGTGAGGGAGGAGGGAGGGACAGTGAGGGAGTAAGGGTAGGGGTGAGGGAGAGGGAGGGACATTGAGCGAGGAAGGGTAGGGATGAGGGAGAGAGAGGGAGGAAAGGTAGGGGTGAGGGAAAGAAAGGGACTGAGAGGGAAAGGGGGTGAGGGAAAGTAGTAGCTGGATGGGTAAGGCGAGAGAGAGAAAGAGAGAGAGAGAGAGAGAGAGAGAGAGAGAGAGAGAGAGAGGGGTATTTATTGACACTATCTAAGCGTCAGAAATAGACTACTCCACTCGCTTGTCTCTTTGTCGATAGGGCCTTTACTGTGTGACAATAGATCCGTGTGTGTGTGTGTGTGTGTGTGCGTGTGTGTGTGTGTGTGTGTGTGTGTGTGTGTTTTGACAGAGACAATGTAACAGTGTGACGGACCATGAGACAGAAACCATGCAACAATGTGACAGACCGTATGACAGAAACTATGCAACAGTGACAGAGACCGTGTGACAAACCATGCAACAATGTGACAGAGACCGTGTGACAAACTATGCAACAATGTGACAGAGACCATGTGACAAACCATGCAACAATGTGACAGAGACCGTGTAACAAAAATCATATGATAGACCGTGTGGCAGAGACCGTGTAACAGTTACAATGTGACAGAGACTGAGAGACTGTGTAACAAACTGTGTGACAGAGACCGTGAGACAAAGACCGCGTGTTAGACTATGTGAGACTGCTAGGAGGTGTGACAGAGCGTGTAACAGTCAGTGCCAGAGACCGTGTAACAGAGACAATACGACAGGGACATTGAGACAGACCCCGTGAGCCAGAGACCGTGAGAGACTGCTTGACAGAGAGCGTGTGACAGCGAGTAACAGAGACAAGGTAACAGAGACCGTGTAAGAGGCGTGACAAAGACCGTGTGACAGACCTTGAGGCAGAGACCGTGTTTCAGACCGTGTAAGACTATGTGCCAGAGCCCGTAACAGAAAACGTGTGACAGAGACCGTGAAACAATGTGACAGAGACCGTGTAAAATGGCAGTATGACAGACCATGAGACAGAGACAGCGTGTGTGTGTGACAGAGAGCGTGTGGCAGAGAGTGTGGCAGAGAGCGTGAGAGAGGGCGTGAGACAGAGAGCGTGTGGCAGAGAGCGTGGCAGAGCGTGTGGTGTGGCATGCAAAGTAATTTCTTGCCACAGAGACAGTCAAATAGGCGTAGTGAAGTGTGGCTCTGGCCCTGGCTGCCTAGATTTATTGCCCTCTCTCTCTCTCTCTCTCTCTCTCTCTCCCNGAGAGGGCGTGAGACAGAGAGCGTGTGGCAGAGAGCGTGTGGTGTGGCATGCAAAGTAATTTCTTGCCACAGAGACAGTCAAATAGGCGTAGTGAAGTGTGGCTCTGGCCCTGGCTGCCTAGATTTATTGCCCTCTCTCTCTCTCTCTCTCTCTCTCTCTCTCTCTCTCTTCCACTATACAAATTTCTCATCACACACACACACTAGATACTAAAATTGTGCAAAATAAATCGCTAAGGGAGAGGTGTTACGTTGTCTCCAGTTAATTAGAATACGGACGAAGATGGCCGTTTACTCGTTGATCTGCAGTGTGTGAAGTGTAGAGTGTGAAGTGTAGACTGTAAAGTGCAGTGTGAAGTGTAGACAGTGAAGTATAGGCTGTGTGAAGTGTAGACTGTGAAGTGTAGTAGACTGTGGTGTAGTGTGAAATATAGGCTGTGAAGAATATACTGGTGAAGTGTAGACTGTGAAGTGCAGACTGTGTGAAGTGTAGAGTGAAGTATAGGCTGTGAAGTATGGACTGTGTGAAGTGTATACATTACATAAGCGCTGACTGAAGTGGAGACAGCATGAGGCGTAGACATCGTGTTAAACGGTGACTGAAGTGTAGAAAGTGTGTGAAGTGTAAATACTGTGTAACATGTTGTCTGCGTGAAGTGTAGATTTTGTGTGACATGTAGACTGTGATGTGTAGACTGTGAAGTATAGACAGTGTGAAGTGTAGACAGTGTGTGAAGAGTAGACTGTAAAGTGTAGAGTGTGAAGTGCAGAGTGTGTGAAGTGTAGACTGTGTGGTGTGGACACTGAAGTGTAGACATTGTGAAGTGTATACAGTGTGTGAAGCGTAGACAGAAGTGTAAACAGTGTGTTAAATGTAAAGATTGTGCGAAGCGTAGACTGAAAAGTAAACAGTGTATGAACTGCAGACAGTGTGTGATGTGTTGACTGAAATGTAATTATTGTGTGAAGTGCAGACTGTGAAGCATAGAGTGGAGTGTGGACAGTGTATGAAGTGTAGACCGCGAAATGTTAAGTGTGAAGCGTAGACATTGTGAAACGTACTGTTGCGGAGTGTGTGAAGTGTAGACTGTGAGGTGTAGACTGATGCGTAGACAGTGTGAAGTGTGCTTAGTGTGTAAAGAATAGAATGTGTGAGGTGTAGACTGTGAAGTGCAGACAGTGTGTGAAGTGCAGACATTGTGTGAAGCGTAGACAGTGTGTGAAGTGTAGACCGTGTGAAGCATAGACACTGTGAAGTGTGGAAATTGCGTGAAGTGTGACTGATGTGTAGTGTGAAGTGTACAATGAAGTTTGGGCTGTGTGAGAAGTGTAGACTGAATTGTAGTGTGTTAAGTGTAAGCTGTGAAGTGTAGACCGTGTAAATGATGCAGATAGTGTGTGAGGTGTAGATGCGTGAGGTGTAAACAGCGTGAAGTAAATCTGTGTAAGGTGTAAGCTATATAAAGTGCGGGTCCACATAGCCGAGTGCTCAGCTGCAGTGAGAGGCGGGATGGCAGCAGCGAACGCAATGAGTGAAAAGCGTAACAAAAGCGAGTGAGGCGGCGTGTGGTGTGTCCGGCCTGAATAAACCAGCACACACTTACGTCTTTGATCACCACCTCTGTTATTGTCCGCCCTTGTCCACCGGTGCTCACAGTCAGTCGCCACCCCGCCACTCCCAGGCATCAAAACACAACACAACGCACTAGGAACCGAATTTACAAACCGGCCGAAGCTGACGTTGGACGCATCAAAACAAAACACACTAGGAATCCTGTTTATAATTTCTCCTGATCTCAACTTGCGAGTGATATTACTTATAAATACATCAGCCTTACTCATACAGCTACCAAATAACTCACAATATAAATAGAGTGAGTTTTAAACCGGCAAAATACAAAGGGGAATCCGATCTCTTGTGGCGACTGAGCATCCCGTAGATTGGTTAGGATGCTTTATAAATGCTTCACGAGTTCGTTTGAGGCAGCAGCTGTCTCTTCCCCGGTGTTTACATGCTGTGGAATGATTTATCACCCCACGTTGCTGGCGACTCACCCTTGTTAGCTCATCCTTGTGGACTAATGACTCGAGACCAGAGGAGTGAGGCCAACTTTGAAGGTTTGAGGACCACCGTCGCCAGAGTGCCACAACATGCTGAAAGTTAGTATTATTTTATTATTATTTTTTTTTACTTTTTCCAGTGATGTGTCGGTGATTGGCCTGCAATTTATATATTTATTCATTTGCATATTTCTGCGATTTACGAATGGTTTGTGGTTTGTGATTTATTTATTTATTTATTTATTTATTTGACCGCTGTGTAAAATACTGTATTTGTGTAGCCCGGATTTATTCATATATTTATTATTTATGTCTATTTGAGTGGGTGAGTGATTTGTGTGACAACGCGATTACTTATTTATACATTTATTTAATTATTTAAATGGGAATGACTTTTGTGGCAGACGATTGCAATTTATGTAGTTTATTTAGTAATGTTGTTAAAATGATGATTCAGTTATTTGTGTGGCCCATTTCACTAAGCGTGCTGTTTGTAGTTCACCTTTTATAAACTTCCTTTTCCCTTGTTTTTGGATCCTACCTCACTCCTTCCTCAGATGGGTAGGAGACTCAGGAGGATGGTGATGAAGATTATAAAAATGATAGTGATGATTTATCTGAATGATGGTTGAATGATCTGTGTCCCTCTTCACCATACTCTGAATTTGATCTAGGTGTAAAATTGCCATCTCTGTATCTTGAATGTTTAGCCTTAGCGAGAGATTAACGCTTGAATATGGCGCTAGTCACGAAGAAGTTCTACGGAAAGCATGCATATTATCTCGCAGCTCTGTCTCTCCTGTTAAATGAGAGAGAGGGGGTGTGAGTTGGGAGCAAGACAATGAAATGTCGTTGGACAGGGCGACATGGAGGAGATTTGTTTGTGGCCACCCCTTACGGGATTGAGGCGTCTGGCAGTAGATAGATAGACAGATAGATAGATAGTCCTATTCTGTACTGAGCTACGGAAAATTATCCTAGTTAAAATGAATAAGGTATAGAGTTCATAGTCCCACTTACAGAGCCGGCCCTAGGTTTTAAGGGTCCCCAGGCAAGATCCTTATTCTTGTCAGTTAGTCTTCCTTGCACCTCTATCTTATCGATTTATTTTGCATAGTATACGTAACTGTTCTCTAGTCTGTCGCTTAGGTCGTTTGAATATGGCTATAGATTACATAAATACTGTATAGGAGAATATAAAGGTGTCTAGTTCCGTAATGCAGAAATAACTTGGTAAATGAGGTGCTTCTGAGCCTTCTTTACCGACGAGAATGCCCATCATGATCCAGCGGCCCCTCCAACTCCCTCCTGACACAAATAAGTACTTAGATATATGTGCTCATTACTTCAAAAATTCCTGTGTTTAAAGTTTTCTAAAGTGCGCACTTTTCATTAATGAGTGATGGTTTAAATCCATTACTTAGATTTTGTCATACATGTTTAATTCATCAAGGTAATCACGGTACTGCATCCACTGTATGTTAGTAATGAAACATATAAGTCAGTTATCAGTAAAATTAGAATGGCAAATAGACTTCATTGATCTTTACTTGGCGGAGGTTTTCGTCCTTTAAAAATTCCCCCCCCCCCGTAGCTCAGTCACAGAATAAAACAATATTACCGCCCTACACCCACTTCATACCGTTTCTTCTTGACAAGCACCTGTTTTTGTAGTAATCTCTACTTACAGCTCAACATTCGAGATGGAGAAATGACTTTTACGCCATGTTAAAGTGAAAAGGGTATGGGTGCTTCTACTAAACACCTTCAGTGATACATCTTTACACCACCATAGCGTTCTGAAGCTTTAAAATTTAGATTCCTTCTTGGTGTTCCTTCCGGGGAATTATTCGTCAGTGTTTTTTTCTCGTGATATTCGATGCTGGACATGATTTATGCTGATGACCAGGCTTTCAGTGGGAAATTTTGAGGTGCCCGAGCCCTGAAAACATTCTTGGCTCATATGATTATTGTACAGTATTATACTTACGTTACCGAGATGCAAACTGAGCGGCGGGTGAGATGGATATGTATGGCAAAAACTGGAGAGGGGAAGAGATGAGAGAGAGGGATTAAAAGGGATTAAGAATCCCCCGAGCTAGACCTAACAATGAGATCATATAGGCCCGCTAGGTAACAGGAGGGCCCTACCCCTCCCGGCACGGTGGCTCCGGGCGCGGCTCGAACTCGCGACCCCCCTGTCCCGAGCGCAAAGCTCTCTCTACCTCTGAGCCACCGTGCCCCCCGATGAGAAAGAGGGAGGAGGAAGGGAGAATGAGAAGGGAGGAAGAGGGGGGGGGGAGGCGACAGGAGGAAGAGGGGGGGCAGGCGACGGGAGGAGGGGAGGCGGTTGAAACTTGGGGGGATACGTATAGTGTCACTTCTAAACATTCCCAATATTTTTTCTTTTATATTAATTTTTCTCCACTAGAGTCTGTATGCACTTTAAAAATTCATAGCGACAGTAACTAAGGTAATGTGACGTTAGAGAGAGAGAGAGAGAGAGAGAGAGAGAGAAAGAAAGATGAAATTCGAGAATCGCAAATGTGCTGGAAATGGATGGAAAATGCTAACAATCAAAAGATCAGCGTGGAGAAACAGGGTAGAGATTGTCCTGCAGTGGTGTCACGGGATGATGATTACGTTTTTCAACATAATAAACAGTTGTACCGCACACCATAAAGTATCGTAAAATCGTAGAGATTGTCGTTAATGGTATACCAGGAGCAGTTAATTTAATGTAAAAACACTTAGCTAAGATCTCGTTGGCTGGATCCCTTGACGTCACGCCTTACGCCCTTCAGCTGTTACCTTGCCCATGTTTACCACGCAGTGCTTCCAACTTGTCCGTCGCCGGAGTGGGGAGCTCTTGCGTTTCGTCAGTTTTACCTGTTTACCGGTGTTTTATCGACGAGTTTAGAGTGTGTTTGTAGAAGAGAAGCGAGAACATTAGTAAAAGGCGACAGCGAGTAGAAAGGAGTGGACTAAAATATCATCACAGGCAGCCAAAGGTAAGTTTATCTACCACCTTGAGGGAGACTTGGGTTGTCTTGATTGATTAACGCCTGGTTATTTTACGGGTGTTCTAGTTGGATCGCGTCTGTGCAAACAACTTTTCATCTATGGCACTTCCGCCAGAAATCTGTAATAATGGAGATAAAACATTCTAGCCTTTTGGCGGCCCGGACGAGTCACGGTATTTTGCTTTAGTCTAGCCAATCACTGTCAAATGCTGCCTGGCAACTCAGTTCTGCCATGGCCATTGTGAAAATAACAGACGTCCTCCCATTCCTACTCGTTTTTTACAGGCCAACAACCAAGGTTAGTTGAGATTGTTACAGGACGGAATTGCTCGGGGTCAGGCTAGGGTAAGTGGCGTCAGGGTAAATTAGGTTAATGCCTAAAATTGCTTGTAATTCACTTATTTCGCGGAAGGGGGCCATATCTCAATAGCGTGCCGTTTTGTACGGGGAAAAAAAAAAAAAACGTAATTTCATCATGTGGAGTATGGACTAAAACTAGAAAATTACCGTACCCTTTGGTGGATCTTCGGGTCATTAACTTTATGGGTGAAGGTTGGATGCTGTTTGGTAAATTAATGAGCTGCCGTCAGACGCCTAGATGTTTGTGTTGTTCGGGCCACTCAGTAAGCGTGACGGTAATAGCTGATCATTTGTTGGCCTATTCATGGCTTTTTCGCTAGTTTTGAGCTCATAGAAATAACTGGGCAAGAATTTATGAGATGACGGAAGTGACTGGGGGTGAATGAGATGGTCTGAATGGCAAAACTGAGGTGGAGGAGGAAGGAAAGTAAGAAAAAGAGGGGATGACAAAGGAAGAGAGGGCAGAAAAGGAGATTGGGTAGAAACATGGGTTGTTGAACATATTGGCACTAATTATTCTCTCTGAGCAGTGTATGTTTGTGTTCTAAGCCATCACAGCGTTGAGTGTGCGCAGGTTGAAAGTGGGAAGGAGCGTTTGCCTATCCAAAAACGCATGCGCCATCTGAGTTCTCCCTGCTTTGCGTTATATCATCTTGTTTGCACAGTCAGTTTATCAGTTTTTTTTTTTTTTTTGCAAGTTTAATGATAATGTAGACTCTTCCATTCTTCGTACCTGCTGGCAGTTTTTGTTCAGCTGTGGAGAGACCGTTTGTAGTGACGGAATTTGACGTTTCATTAACCCCTTCACAACCTAATTTCTCTCCCTCTAAGCTGAATAAAATCGTCTGAGGGTAGTAAGAATGAAATAAAATAAAATAGTGTAGGTTATTAGATTAAAGGCGTCCGTATTTTGAATGCACTGGATTTAAGTAGGCTGCTTCGGGCGCCGCTACGCTACCTCGAAACCTGGTGATGCGCAGGATCGGTGGTTTCATTGTATTATAGTCGGTTTGTTTTTCACCTGACGGAACTGGGTTGCTCCCACAACTTGAATGCAAACTGTGGTAAGTCTTGGTAGCATGAAATTTGATGAGCCTAATGAGGTAGATTGAGTCTCCTTTATGCACTTAGTGATTTTCGTCCTTTTGTACCCAACCTTCCTCAGCTTGTGGTAGATTAAGACGCGCCACGGCTCTACACTCTTTCCATTGTACTTCGTGACTGAGTTAGCATCATATTCTAATGTTAATCTTTTACTGCACTGCACTGAAGTTGGAGGGATGGCAGTTTTACGCCTAGTTAAAGTGAACAGAGTTTAGCCAAATTGATCCTACAGTCCGAACACACTTGCCGATCAGCTGAACTGAAAGGGTTTAGAAATCTGTCTCAAGTTAGAACAAAGGCGCCATAACAAACAGATTCTTGGACAGAGCTCCATGCCTCGTTCCCTCTTGTCGATCACATGCTTTTGGGGAAGTGTAAGCGAGTCCTTCATCAATCCTACCAAGATCGATTGTACTGAGACTGTGTTAGCTTTTAAAATGGATTCTTGCTACCTCTGCCCTTGTTTTAATTGCGTTTTTTACCGTTTCTTGTCTTAGTTCATCTAATTTTGCCGTGTTCAGTAATTTGCTCTCTCTCTCTCTCTCTCTCTCTCTCTCTCTCTCTCTCTCTCTCTCCCATGATACATGGCGCTAGCTAGTTAAGTTCAGTACAGCCTCCAGACAATTTTATGCCGCTTTCGGGAGATACCTTGTTGTGGCGAAAGCGAAGGCCCTAACTCCTGTATTGAAAGTCTCCTAAAAGTGTCTGAAAGTAGTGAAAATATTAACTGTCATCCGGGTGAGGGGGCAAGACTGAGTGGGGGGGGGGGGAAGTTCAAGAAAAACCCTAATTATTGACGGCCATTTTTGCAACACGTGAAATTGTTAGATGGGATTAGCCTGCATCCCACATTACAGGAGTGCATGGTTTATTTATTTGAACTAGGCGGAGATTTTCGTCTTTTGGTAGATTATTTCCCATAGCTCAGTGGTAGAAAGACAATGCTTCAACTTATCCTGCTTCCCAGAGCACTTCTTCGCGACTAGCATGGCATTCTTGTGTAAAGTTGTTATGCTGGGATGGCAGTTATACGCCTGGTTAAAGTGAACAGAGTATAGTCACCAGTAATACACAAAAGTTAAATACATTTACCATCAACAAATGCTTCGGAAGTTTTTGTCAAAGACTGTGAGAGAACGTAGTCAGCGAGGGTATTAGGTCAGACAGGCTGTATCGTCACCACTTGATATAAAAGTTGTCGTTCGAAATTCGGGCTTTTGTCTTCACCTTGGCGTTCTCAGTTACAGCCCTTAAAACATGGGGACGATTTTCTTTTCTTTTCCTCAACGATTTGTCTGTTAGGGATAGTCTGTGAAGTGTAGGGATAATAGTTTTGATCAACCCCTTCACCACAAGCGTCCTTTTCAGTTATATATCATCCATTTGTTATATACCATGTATGTATCTGTCATCTATCCTTCTGTCTGTCTGTCTATAGCCAGACGCGTTAATCCCTTAAGGGGTGGCCGCAGACAAATCTTCAATGTCGTCCTGTCCTCTACCATTTGGCTGCCGTCCAACCAACTCACCCCGCCCGTCTCTCATACATCTCTATCCCTCCATCTCATCCTCAGTCTCCCTCTCCCTCCCCCCCGTTTCTAAACTGTGTAAAAATTACCTAGTATTCCTTCTCAGACTATCCCCAGATTTTCGTCCTTTTGCAGCTTATTTCACGTAGGTCTGTGGGAGAATAAGGCAATACGGCAGCTCTTTACCTCCTTTCCATAGCACTTCATCTTGACTAGCATGATATTCCAGTATTAATCTAGTGTTAAGACTCAGCATTCAGGATGGAAAGATGGGATTTATAGGCCAAGTTAAAGTAAAAAGAGTATAGCAGCGAAAACAAATAAATATGGCCTCACCCGAGTTCAGTCAGTATCACCGACTTTGGTTATAAGAATCCGGGAGACTGAATTGATCCACCTGTGCAGTTCACCTGTCATTAACCTGAGTTTCCTTTTTCATATTAGTGGTTAGAACACCCCGGTTCCAGTGACGGCAATGCACAGGTTCGATCCCCAAGGCGAGACTGGTGGTGTTTCGCTCCACGCCGTTAAGGGAAGAGGTCTGGTGAAGGACGGTTACCTAGACCAATATTCTCGTCGGTTAAGGAGGCTTCCTAGCACCCCTTCCTTAGCGATTTATTTTGGGATATGGCTGGTTAACATCATTTTGTAAGTTATTTATGCAGGGTATGGTGTTATTCGAAAGGTTCATGTACAAAGGATATGGATAACAAGGTGTAACAAGCAAAATAAGTTACTTAGAATAGGGTGTTAGGGAGTTACCTTAACCACGAGAATAAGTGCCCTAGCCTCGGGTCCCTACGCCTGGAAGGAAGTGATGAGGGGTTGGCTGTCGTAAAAAGCAAATTTAATAAAACTGTCCTAGCATCCCTTCCTTGGCGATTTATTTTTCATATTCTGCTTTCAGATTGGCGAATTATTTACATCGATTTGATACAACATGAACATGCTAAGGTGTAATGCGCCAAATAAATCGCGAAGGAAAAGGTGCTACGAAGCCTCTCATGTCACCCTGAAGACGGGCCCATTTGGAACATAAAAAACAAATCTTCCTCGTATTGAAGGGATTAACATACATATTTTCCATAAGTCGCCCTCACCCCCCCTTCCCCTCTCTTTTTCACTCCCCTCCTCCCTTTCCCCACCTCTCCACTTCTCTCCATTCCTTTCTTCTCATCTCTCTCCTTTCCTCCTTACCTTTTCTATCCATGTCTTCAGCTGGTAGAATAGTTTTAACCTTCCCTATACCAAACAGCCACGAAAGGATCAGCAGGTCTGTTGCTGTTTGCTTTCCTTTGTACTCCTTTGTACCTCAGTTCTCATCTCTTTCCTTCTCTCCGTTCCTCACTTCACATCTCTCTCCTTCCCTCCGTCTCTCTCCCCATCCTTCCGTCTCTCTCTTCTTCCCTCCGTCTCTCTCTTCTTCCCTCCGTCTTTCTTTTTTTCCCTCTGTCTCTCTCTTTTTCCCTCCGTCTCTCTCTTTTTCCCTCCGTCTCTCTCTTCTCATCTGTCTCCTTCCCTCCGTCCCTTTGTTCTCATCTCTGCCCTCATCTTCTTTCTCTCCTTGCCTTCCTCCATAAAGTGTCTTTCTTCTCCACTCACTCTGTCTGTCTGTCTGTCTGTCTGTCTGTCTGTCTGTCTGTCTGTCTGTCTGTCTGTCTGTCTGT
>JAGKTI010029078.1:0-12757 GCA_018397915.1 Birgus latro | reverse complement strand
GCCAATCGCCGTACCGCTGGCGTCCGTAGTTAACACAAAAGGTCTATCAAAGCGAGGAAAAGCTAGCAATACATCTTCCGCTAACTTCCGCTTAAGTTTACAGAACGCGCGGTCTGCCTCCACATTCCACTCTACGCTCTGTCACGTGTTCTTCACGTCTTTTTCCCCACGAGTAAGTTTCGTGAGTGGTGCCGCTATCTGGGAGAAATTTTCCACAAACCGGCGATAATAATTCACTAACCCCAAGAAACTCTGGAGTTCTTTCAAAGTACTGGGAACCACAATATCTTGGATTGCACGAATTTTCTCTGGCTGAGGGCGTAATCCCTCTGTTGTGATGACATGGCCTAAAAAGGATACTTCCTGTTTAAAGAAACTACACTTCGGCAATTTAATAGTTAGCTTTGCCCCTTCTAGACGTCCCAAGACCTCATCTAGGTTGTGAACATGAGCATCAAATGTCTTTCCGTAAATAATAATGTCATCCAAAAAAGTATGGGTTATCTTTCCCGTGAGACCAATCACGACTTCATTAATTATACGCTGGAAAGAAGCCGGCGCATCTTTTAATCCAAAAGGAAGGTTACAATATTCCCAGTGCCCTTCAGGTGAGGAAAAAGCTGTAAGAGGCTTAGACTCCTCATCCAAAGATATCTGGTGATAACCCTGCTTTAAGTCTAGATTACTGAAGTACTTATTCTTACCTAACTGTGAAAGAATATGCTCAATATTGGGCAAAGGGTAAGGATCTGTAACTATCTGCTTATTTAAATATCTAAAGTCTAAGCAGATCCGCAAACCACCATCCTTCTTAACTACTGGAACTAGTGGTGAAGAATAAGGTGAACGAGAAGGCCTGACAATCCCCTGTCTACGTAAATCTTCAAGTTGCTTACGTACTTGGTCATGCCACTTCGTTGGTATACGGTATGGCCTACGGTTCACTACCGGTCCATTCGCACATATGTGATGATAAAAGTATGGTGAAGTAGTAAGTGGGTCCTCGGGTAATGCAAAAACATTTGGGTGTGTCCTTACTAGCCTTTTTAATGCTTCATCTTCCCGGCTAGAAGGAATTGTCATCTGATCTATCTCCGTGTACAGTTTCCTGAGTCTATCCTCACTCATTACACTAGTGATCTGATCTCCCCCTTGACTCACTTGCTCCTCCCCCCACCTGACTTCTTCATAAGGGGATACAGTACCTACCCTAAATTCCCCATCTATATCCTGTCAGGGGTTAATTCGCATACGCGACTGTGAAACATGTTCCTTCCCCAGTTGCCCCATTATCCACTGGACTTACAATACCTGGCCACAACACAGCCGAAATTGAACTACCAGTGTTTGGCATAAACATTCCTACCTCCCACCCACTTAACGCTGTCTTTAACATTATTGCTCCGTATGTGTAAGGTTCCAGAATGTCTGTCTCATTCGTGACACAATGACTTGTCACAAAATCCTCTTCCTCGGATGGAGGAACTGCTTCAGTTATCACAAAAGAAGGACTGAACTTTACACAAGAAACACTCCCTCCCTCGGTCACCAAATCAAGTTCCTCTTCCCCGACCTTTATACATAGCAGGTTGGCAGTGATACTTAGGCTATGTGCGAATATGAAATCAACTACCAAAATTATGGAAACGGCTGAGGGTAGGTCCCTCACTACCACAAATTCCTGATTATATTTTTTATCACCTAATTCTACCTGGAAATTCACCAATCCCAATATGTCCATTGCATCACTGCTGGCGGACACCAAACCACTGCCTCGATAAGGTCAGAGATTAGTATCGGGCCCTGATGCAATTTCATAGGTCTGTTGGCTAATCAAAGATTTACAAGCTCCTGTATCCAGAAGTATCTCACAATGTAAATTCCCACACATGCCTTTTACCACCACCAACTTCGCTACTTCATCACTTGTAGTGACAGTTACTAAGTTCCCCAGCCCGATTCTTCCGGCTTTTTTTTTTCTTCATCGGGTGACTTAGTCTTCTTCCAATTACACTGATCTGTACTATGTGTAGTACTCTGACATTCCCTACATCTAGCTACTGGCTGTCCGGGATTATCCACACGGACTCCGCAGTGCTCAGCTCTATGTCCCGTCATGGAGCAACGAAAACATCTGATCCTTTTCCTCTGCTCCTGTGACAAATTATCATACTTCCCCCGTTGGAGTGGCCTGTCCGCATGACATCGTTTAGCGAAGTGCCCTGGCTTCCCACACCTATGGCAATCATTATTGTCAGGTAAATTAGCACGGGAACTTGCACCGCGTGAACCCGGATGAGTTTCTGAGCCACACTGAACTGGCCCACTCGCACTCGTACGATTCCTCGCCCCAGTGTTCGGCTGAGCCTTTGGCCTCGGCGACGCACTCACATTGCCTGCACTCGGGTTCACACTAGCAATCGTTCCCTGTCTCTTTTCTTTCAATACACTGTCTTCTGACAGAGGCGAATTTGTCTTTTCCGCCCACTTGACTCCCTCCTTCGCTATCTCTACTGGGTTATTGTATCGGCTCTGAGGAATCTGTGTAACATATTGTTTAGGAAACATGTCCAAAAAATTATTGACAATGATAAGATTTACTGATTCCCGGAAACTTGCACGTACTCTAACAATCCTATCCCCCAGACTCTGTAACCTGTAGAAGTAGTGAAGTGGGGTTTCCCCGGGGTTCCTTTTTGCCGTAAGTAACTCCCGGTGTAACATCTCTAGACTCTCTTCAGTATAATACTGTTCCCGCACACCATCTTTGAACACATCCCAGTCCCCACCAGATTCCCGGATTAAAATCTCCATAATCTCTTGCGCAGGACCGAGTGAAAATGTCCTAGCCACTTCCATTCTCCCTTTCATAGTCCACTTCGTATCATCATCGGTCCTCATCTCTATGTCATTTAACCAGATCATAACATCTGGCTCCAATCGTTTTCCCGGATATTCCGTTGAGGAGCGAAATTTTGAACTACAAAAATATTTCATAGCCCCCAGTTGTTGTATGGGATTCTTACTATTATCTGAGATGGCCTGTGACAACTGCTGCGATAACTGTGCAATATCTCTCCCTGTGCTCCCCGTAGTGGTTCTGACACTACCCGAAGCGTTAGGATTAGGTGGTGTACTCATTGTGTCAGAGTCTTCTGAGTCAGACTCATCAGAAACAGAGTCAAAATCAGCAGAAACAGAGTCAAAATTGGCAGAAACAGAGTCAGAATCGTCTGAATCAACTAATTCCTCAACTGGGTTTGGGTCGCCTTTCCAGAGTGACTCGTTTGCAGAAAAAATTAAAAGAAAAAATATTCACTATTCAATATTTCTTCCTTCCAGTTCCTTTAAGTTATTTCCTTTAATTATTCCCAACTCTGTTATTGGTATCAATTAAAATAACTATCCCCAGCGCTGCTACCAGTTATCACCACCGCTGTTACCAGTACTATCCCCAGCGCTGCTACCAGTTATCGCCACCGCTGTTACCAGTTATCACCACCGCTGTTACCAGTTGTTGCGCCCTTCCTTAACACAACAACGATATTTACCTCGGGAATATTATCCTCCCGTATTTATTACTTTGGTAGCGTGAAATATTAGGCATTGGCATGAGCGACTTCGATGTTCACTATTCACATATACTCAGAACTGGGAACTGGAAGAAATGAAAAATGATATGGCTTTTCTAGGCTTTAATTATCAAAAAGTTACCTACAAAAATATTTACACACATAAAAATCATGAGGTATTTTTCCACCTCATTTCACCTCACATAAAAGTTCCGTGCTGGATACCGCACTTAATCATCTACACTTAATTCACTTTATTACTAACACTGTATTAATTAATTAAAGCACTCTTTTATTCCGGGCTTTAAAGTCAACCTTATATATTTAATCCTTTAAATACACACTAGTGCTGTTATAAGTAAAGCACTCTCTTTTATTCACTTATTATGTTACACTGTTACATTAGTATCTTATCACTTAATACAAGAAACACATTTAAACATTAAAATCTTCTCTTCTTCCATTTCTTTCTAAGTAACTAGGAGTCTCTCTACAAGTCCCGACGACAGACAAATAATAGCACTGTTCACAAGTTGTACCCGCGATTACACAAGCCTGTACTCTTACTCACTGTCAACAGAAGTGCTCTCATGTCACCCCTGGAACTCTACTTCCTTTCGGCTTCACAGTTACGTCCTCGTGACGTTTCGCTGCCCCCAGGCTGCGTCTCCTCGCCACGACGTTACTCTCAGCTCTGACACTCCACTGCCCTATCTGCCCTGTCCTGGCCTCAAGGGTTGCCGATGTTCACCAGCAGGTCACATGGTTGCAAGGTGGGTGATGGCCTCACCCACTCATCCACCACCCTCATCCGCGCGTCATCCACCGTAGAGGCTCGAGCAAATGCAGAAGTCAGCATGCTTCCCACGGTGGTAAATGCAGAGGTCAGCATGCGTTCCCACCCTCTAGCCGACCTCCAACTTAACACCACTCCTCTCACTCTCTTTCTCTCTTCTACTTTCTCTTGCTTTCTCTCAATCTTCCTTCCCTTACTCCACCTCCCTATACCTATTGTCCGCAGCTATATGTGGAGCTAACATCAGGCTCCCTGCTCTCTCTCTTCCGTCCGTGTATCACCCTAAACTCACGCCCAGCAGGTGTACTCATATCCACACCTGTTACAGCTGTGTCTGCTTAGATCTGCCTGAGGAGAGCCTTGTCGGCTTCCCGACATTTCTCCCCCCAAAGATGAAATCACACGTCCTCGTCGTGAGTAGAGCATGGCGGGGTTCTGTGCACGTCGATGTCTGAGTATGGACTCAAGTCTGCAGCATGTACACCCACAGCCATTGGTGTAACACTTGTAAAGGATATATGCGGACAGGAAAACCAGAAAGAGAGCTATTCCAGCATGGACATAGTACCAGAAGAAATTGGAAGAACCGAAGGATTTGAGAGGTTCAATTAACTGCAACTGACTTTGATATTTAAGGAGATCATCCAGAAACAGAGGAGTAATGTTAAGGTTAGGTCCTAAAGTGGGTAAGTCCTTGATAGCCGTAAGTTCAGCATATGTGAGTGAGGTACTGAGGTTTAAGAGATGGGGGTAGACAGTGTGCTTAGTATCTACAGTGAGAGTTGCATAAGCAGGAAGAGTCAATGCCTCACTGTGAGCACTACAGCCATCTCCCAAGACCAATTTACCTACCCCCTTAACAATTTGCACTGTCTTCCTAATAGGATTTACTGCGCATTTCAACGTGAATTGCAAAGGTTGTGCCGTGGAGAAACACCAGTGGTTTTTCAGTTTCACAAAAACTGGACTGAACGAAGTTAAGATTTCTTTTCTGCAGAGCTTTGTAGCATTGTTTCTGTTAAGAAAAGAATCACTCTCACAAGAAGAAGTTGACACATGGTAAACTGATCCCAAAGGTTCACAGATCACCAAGTCCTGGTGGTCCCTGCAACTGGTGAAATCTTGAAACAGCACATAATGGAGGCAGTTTTCCGTGAAAGCAAGGAAATTAAACTGGTGAAGTATTCTCACGTAGACCTCCGTAGCAGGCACACTGTAAGGAAGTGAGGTGATCCTAAAGATGTCAAATACATCAGAAGGGTCACCTAACACCGGTATTAGTAAATAAAAGCACACAGCTGACATGTAACCTCGAGGTACAACCTTGATGATGTCACGGTACAGTGCTAGATATTCTGGCCTCGCTGGAAAAAGTAGACCTGGCTCCTTGAGTGATATATTCCCTAATAACTCCAACAAGATTTCGTTAGGGACAATATCTAAACTCAGCCTAGCCTGAAGCATCTCTTGTATGCCCAACTTAATCCTAAAATGATCAGCTATGATGTCAGACAAGGCGAGTTGAAGGTTAAACAAAGCCTCATACATCCTTACTTCATTTTCCAACTCTAAGGTCTTCAGTGAATACAATCGTATGATACTGTAAGAAATGTTTGCAGCCTTCTGTATCTTCAACAGTGCTGCCTGTATGTGTGACACATTCCTTACTGTGCTATTCAATACCTTGGGATGAACATTTAATACTGATCTCTCCTTCTCTGACATCGTCTCAAGGCTCCCTAATCTAGAATGAATGTCATCAACCTGTTGTTGAGTAGCTGTTCCAAACAAGACATTGGCAAATTGCCCCAATAAGTCGATCGCACACCTCCTGGAGCGGTGACTCCATGGATGATCTGACATGAGATAGTCTATATAATTGGTCAAATCCTGATAACGAGCATCAAATTCATGTTGAAATGCATGCACAGTGTTCTGTAATGAGGCAACTAGAGCGCTGCCATTATCCATGTGGCCTACATTCCACAAAATGGCATCACTCAAGTTGCGAGCAACAAGTAGCGGTTGGAACAACTCCTCCTTATTTAATACAAATGGAACTACGTAGTTATTTCCTGTGGTCATCAAACGACCCACAGGTGAAAACACCAATCCCAAGTTGGCAGGTCTCTCCTCTTGTGGTCCTATCGATTCCAATTGGGATGGACTCACCCAAACCCAAGCAATCATCTGCAAGAGATTCGTAAAACTATAACCACAAGTTCACCTGACTATCATTTATTCATTTAGTAAAAACTATATGTCTCCTGTGTCTTCCTCAGTCTCTTCAGTCTGTGTTTCAGTCACACCAGGTGCCTCTGCTTGTGCAGTCTGATACTCTATAGGTCTATCCATACACAACAGGTAGTCTGGGACACTAGAATGTGACCTCAAACTGTATCTACAATGTGGTGGAGTGTGAGGTGTGGAGTGGTGTGGTGGGGGAGGTGAGGGAAGCGGTGTTTGGCCTTGGCGCTCAGCTGTGGCTTGCTCGCGACCCGCACTCCACGCACTCGCCGAGTTGCCAGTTGCATCACTGCCTTTAGCTTGACTTACTTGTGGAGAAGGCAAACTAAAGTCAATTACAGGCCCTGGGATACATTCTTCCTCATTTATTTCCTCACCTTCATTTTCCCCTTTATCCCTAGTCTCTCCACCTTTATGAATAGGATAAGCCATTCTTGCATTATGATTTTGCTTCCTAGTAATACACTCCTCCTTGACCACTTTCACCCTGTCAGTGTGTAAAGTGGTTACTTTCCCTCCTTGTATAGGACGAACTTTGATGACAACATCATTTACTCGATCAATTACACGATAGGGTCCTGAAAACAAAGGTTGCAATTTCCTTGCCACCCCCCTGGTAGGAACAGTCTTCACGTAGACACGGTCCCCTACCAAAAGTGGTTTTATTATACATCGCTTCGCCCTTCTGTTCTCATTTTCTGTGCTCGCACGATCGAGAAAGTCCTGGCATCTTTCGAAAACCTTTGTTGCCATGGCGGCAAATAAATTAGGTATATCCTCAAGGTTGTACTTCAAAGATGGGTCTTGCACTACATGATAAGGCATCTGTGGATCTCTTGAGAAACAACAAGAAGTAAGGAGAATCACGTCCAGAGTTATAGGCCATCATAGCAACTGGTACCATTCTATGCCAATGAGTAGCGTTCTGTTCCACCATGGTATGTATTATTTGAATAATAGTACCATTTGCCCTCTCCGCCAATCCATTAGAGGATGGGTGATAAGGAGTAATGTTCACATGTTTCATATGCAACCAACGTGCCAATTCCTGAAACACCTTGTTAACAAATTCAGTACCCCGATCAGTGACTAATTGTTGTGGAGTTCCGTAAACACAAATGACTCGCTCCACAAACACCCTAGCCACCTCTTCGGCAGACTTAGACTTTAATGGTTCCGCGATAAGAAATCGAGTCATCGCATCAATGAGAGTTAAGACATAATAATGCCCTTCCTCTGATCTATTTAGTGGACCAATCAAATCCATATGACACCTGACCCATGGTGCAGTGACATCGAGGAAACGGAGAAGCGGGCTTGGGGCGTCCCCCGAATGCTTTGAACGTATACACTGGGTACACTGTTTGCAAAATTCCACGACATCCCTCTCCATCTGGGGCCAGTATGCAAACCGTCTCGCGCGAGTTAAAGTAATCTTGGTTCCACCATGACCAGATAACGGTAAGCAATGAGCAAGTTTAAGTGTAGAATGAACGCTATCTTCTGGGACTACAATTTGGAATACTTCCCCCTATGCCAAAGGACCGACTCTCCTTCTTACAGAGCAAACCGTCTGGCAACAAATGAAAGCAGTCCAATTTTGCTGGCAATTTTGGTACCTCTGTGGTCTCATTCCGCAAATAACTCTTTAATTTACCCCAAACTGGGTGTGAATCTTGTTGTTGCCTTATCTCAGTGACATCCCAATCTATTGTGTCTACTTCCACAGCACCTGAACTTACAAGTAGTGCAACTTCATCTTCATCATTAGACTGAGTCGTTCTCAAACGGGATAGAGCATCCGCTACAGTATTCTGCTGCCCTGGTAAATATTCAGCCTTGATGTCATATTTGGCTACCTGAATTTGCCATCTTGCAATCCTTCCTGAAGCCGCATTTTCATTAAACAACCAAGTAAGAGGTCGATGATCGGTCTGAATCAATATCTCATAACCCAAAATAAGTGGTCTGTTCACCTTCAAGCCGTAAACAATACTCAACGCTTCCTGCTCAATCGTAGCATAGTTCAACTCTGCTTTGTTTAGAGCACGGCTGAAAAAAGTTAATGGCCGAAGGAACCCTTGATCATCTTTCTGTTGCAAAACTCTGCCAATCGCCGTACCGCTGGCGTCCGTAGTTAACACAAAAGGTCTATCAAAGCGAGGAAAAGCTAGCAATACATCTTCCGCTAACTTCCGCTTAAGTTTACAGAACGCGCGGTCTGCCTCCACATTCCACTCTACGCTCTGTCACGTGTTCTTCACGTCTTTTTCCCCACGAGTAAGTTTCGTGAGTGGTGCCGCTATCTGGGAGAAATTTTCCACAAACCGGCGATAATAATTCACTAACCCCAAGAAACTCTGGAGTTCTTTCAAAGTACTGGGAACCACAATATCTTGGATTGCACGAATTTTCTCTGGCTGAGGGCGTAATCCCTCTGTTGTGATGACATGGCCTAAAAAGGATACTTCCTGTTTAAAGAAACTACACTTCGGCAATTTAATAGTTAGCTTTGCCCCTTCTAGACGTCCCAAGACCTCATCTAGGTTGTGAACATGAGCATCAAATGTCTTTCCGTAAATAATAATGTCATCCAAAAAAGTATGGGTTATCTTTCCCGTGAGACCAATCACGACTTCATTAATTATACGCTGGAAAGAAGCCGGCGCATCTTTTAATCCAAAAGGAAGGTTACAATATTCCCAGTGCCCTTCAGGTGAGGAAAAAGCTGTAAGAGGCTTAGACTCCTCATCCAAAGATATCTGGTGATAACCCTGCTTTAAGTCTAGATTACTGAAGTACTTATTCTTACCTAACTGTGAAAGAATATGCTCAATATTGGGCAAAGGGTAAGGATCTGTAACTATCTGCTTATTTAAATATCTAAAGTCTAAGCAGATCCGCAAACCACCATCCTTCTTAACTACTGGAACTAGTGGTGAAGAATAAGGTGAACGAGAAGGCCTGACAATCCCCTGTCTACGTAAATCTTCAAGTTGCTTACGTACTTGGTCATGCCACTTCGTTGGTATACGGTATGGCCTACGGTTCACTACCGGTCCATTCGCACATATGTGATGATAAAAGTATGGTGAAGTAGTAAGTGGGTCCTCGGGTAATGCAAAAACATTTGGGTGTGTCCTTACTAGCCTTTTTAATGCTTCATCTTCCCGGCTAGAAGGAATTGTCATCTGATCTATCTCCGTGTACAGTTTCCTGAGTCTATCCTCACTCATTACACTAGTGATCTGATCTCCCCCTTGACTCACTTGCTCCTCCCCCCACCTGACTTCTTCATAAGGGGATACAGTACCTACCCTAAATTCCCCATCTATATCCTGTCAGGGGTTAATTCGCATACGCGACTGTGAAACATGTTCCTTCCCCAGTTGCCCCATTATCCACTGGACTTACAATACCTGGCCACAACACAGCCGAAATTGAACTACCAGTGTTTGGCATAAACATTCCTACCTCCCACCCACTTAACGCTGTCTTTAACATTATTGCTCCGTATGTGTAAGGTTCCAGAATGTCTGTCTCATTCGTGACACAATGACTTGTCACAAAATCCTCTTCCTCGGATGGAGGAACTGCTTCAGTTATCACAAAAGAAGGACTGAACTTTACACAAGAAACACTCCCTCCCTCGGTCACCAAATCAAGTTCCTCTTCCCCGACCTTTATACATAGCAGGTTGGCAGTGATACTTAGGCTATGTGCGAATATGAAATCAACTACCAAAATTATGGAAACGGCTGAGGGTAGGTCCCTCACTACCACAAATTCCTGATTATATTTTTTATCACCTAATTCTACCTGGAAATTCACCAATCCCAATATGTCCATTGCATCACTGCTGGCGGACACCAAACCACTGCCTCGATAAGGTCAGAGATTAGTATCGGGCCCTGATGCAATTTCATAGGTCTGTTGGCTAATCAAAGATTTACAAGCTCCTGTATCCAGAAGTATCTCACAATGTAAATTCCCACACATGCCTTTTACCACCACCAACTTCGCTACTTCATCACTTGTAGTGACAGTTACTAAGTTCCCCAGCCCGATTCTTCCGGCTTTTTTTTTTCTTCATCGGGTGACTTAGTCTTCTTCCAATTACACTGATCTGTACTATGTGTAGTACTCTGACATTCCCTACATCTAGCTACTGGCTGTCCGGGATTATCCACACGGACTCCGCAGTGCTCAGCTCTATGTCCCGTCATGGAGCAACGAAAACATCTGATCCTTTTCCTCTGCTCCTGTGACAAATTATCATACTTCCCCCGTTGGAGTGGCCTGTCCGCATGACATCGTTTAGCGAAGTGCCCTGGCTTCCCACACCTATGGCAATCATTATTGTCAGGTAAATTAGCACGGGAACTTGCACCGCGTGAACCCGGATGAGTTTCTGAGCCACACTGAACTGGCCCACTCGCACTCGTACGATTCCTCGCCCCAGTGTTCGGCTGAGCCTTTGGCCTCGGCGACGCACTCACATTGCCTGCACTCGGGTTCACACTAGCAATCGTTCCCTGTCTCTTTTCTTTCAATACACTGTCTTCTGACAGAGGCGAATTTGTCTTTTCCGCCCACTTGACTCCCTCCTTCGCTATCTCTACTGGGTTATTGTATCGGCTCTGAGGAATCTGTGTAACATATTGTTTAGGAAACATGTCCAAAAAATTATTGACAATGATAAGATTTACTGATTCCCGGAAACTTGCACGTACTCTAACAATCCTATCCCCCAGACTCTGTAACCTGTAGAAGTAGTGAAGTGGGGTTTCCCCGGGGTTCCTTTTTGCCGTAAGTAACTCCCGGTGTAACATCTCTAGACTCTCTTCAGTATAATACTGTTCCCGCACACCATCTTTGAACACATCCCAGTCCCCACCAGATTCCCGGATTAAAATCTCCATAATCTCTTGCGCAGGACCGAGTGAAAATGTCCTAGCCACTTCCATTCTCCCTTTCATAGTCCACTTCGTATCATCATCGGTCCTCATCTCTATGTCATTTAACCAGATCATAACATCTGGCTCCAATCGTTTTCCCGGATATTCCGTTGAGGAGCGAAATTTTGAACTACAAAAATATTTCATAGCCCCCAGTTGTTGTATGGGATTCTTACTATTATCTGAGATGGCCTGTGACAACTGCTGCGATAACTGTGCAATATCTCTCCCTGTGCTCCCCGTAGTGGTTCTGACACTACCCGAAGCGTTAGGATTAGGTGGTGTACTCATTGTGTCAGAGTCTTCTGAGTCAGACTCATCAGAAACAGAGTCAAAATCAGCAGAAACAGAGTCAAAATTGGCAGAAACAGAGTCAGAATCGTCTGAATCAACTAATTCCTCAACTGGGTTTGGGTCGCCTTTCCAGAGTGACTCGTTTGCAGAAAAAATTAAAAGAAAAAATATTCACTATTCAATATTTCTTCCTTCCAGTTCCTTTAAGTTATTTCCTTTAATTATTCCCAACTCTGTTATTGGTATCAATTAAAATAACTATCCCCAGCGCTGCTACCAGTTATCACCACCGCTGTTACCAGTACTATCCCCAGCGCTGCTACCAGTTATCGCCACCGCTGTTACCAGTTATCACCACCGCTGTTACCAGTTGTTGCGCCCTTCCTTAACACAACAACGATATTTACCTCGGGAATATTATCCTCCCGTATTTATTACTTTGGTAGCGTGAAATATTAGGCATTGGCATGAGCGACTTCGATGTTCACTATTCACATATACTCAGAACTGGGAACTGGAAGAAATGAAAAATGATATGGCTTTTCTAGGCTTTAATTATCAAAAAGTTACCTACAAAAATATTTACACACATAAAAATCATGAGGTATTTTTCCACCTCATTTCACCTCACATAAAAGTTCCGTGCTGGATACCGCACTTAATCATCTACACTTAATTCACTTTATTACTAACACTGTATTAATTAATTAAAGCACTCTTTTATTCCGGGCTTTAAAGTCAACCTTATATATTTAATCCTTTAAATACACACTAGTGCTGTTATAAGTAAAGCACTCTCTTTTATTCACTTATTATGTTACACTGTTACATTAGTATCTTATCACTTAATACAAGAAACACATTTAAACATTAAAATCTTCTCTTCTTCC
>JAGKTI010029077.1:0-12758 GCA_018397915.1 Birgus latro | reverse complement strand
CACACACACACACACACACACACACACACACACACACACACACACACTGCTAACCAAAGAACCTGACGTAATTGAATCTTTGAAAAACTCTATCTGCGTCCTGTAGGAAAAAGTGCTCATGTGCTCATGGAGTTCCAGATGATAATAGGGAATGTGGTGCCAAGAGATGAGCTTTATAGGCAGGGAAGATACAACTTTGGGAAAGCAAACTTTACAGAATTGAGAAAAATTTTTGAAAATGCAGATTGGAGAAGATTCAGAGAAACAAGAGAGATTCAGAGGAAGTGGGATATCTTTCTAGACCTCTATATTTCAGGAGTGGAAAAATTTGTTCCAAGAGTAAGTGGGAAAGAAAACAGGAAAAAGGAGTGGTTTAATAGGTGTATGATAGTGAGAAAAGAGAGGGACATGGTGTGGAACAAACGGAGAAAGAGAGTTAATAACAGAACAAAGGAAGAATATAAAAGACCTAAAAATGAATATACAAGATTTCATAGAGAGGAAGAAAGGAACTTTGAAAAAGGTATAATCGACAAATGTAAGGATGAACCCAAAATTGTTTTATAGATTTGTTGATGGCAAATTGAAACAAAAGGAAGGAATCACCAAACTGAAAGTCGAGGGAGAGGTCTATAAAGATGCGGCAATGCAAGCTGAAATAATGAACAAACCTTTCCAGTCGGTTTTTACTAATGAAGGGGAGTTTGTGGAGGGGGAGGGAGTGACTAGGAATGTAGTGATAAAAGATATAAAAGTGGAAGTGGAGGAAGTGTACAAATTACTGGAAACTCAAGATGTAAGGAAAGCCCCTGGACCAGATGGAATTTCAAATTGGGTACTGAAGGAATGCAGAGAACAGTTGGCGGATAAGATTCACAGTTTAATTGTGCATTCGCTGGAAGAAGGGAAAGTGCCTCGGGAATGGAAAAGAGCAAATGTGGTACCAATTTACAAGGGAGGAAACAAGGAAGAACCCCTGAACTATAGACCAGTGTCCCTAACCAGCATGGTTGCAAAATTGTGCGAGAAGATTCTGAAAGATAGGTGAATAAAATATTTGGAAGAGATGAATATTCTGACTGAAAGTCAATTTGGATTCAGAAGTGGAAGGTCACGTGTTTCCAACTTATTGAGCTTTTACTCATGAACAATTGATGTGCTACAGGAGAGAGACGGTTGGGTGGATTGTGTGTATTTAGATCTGGAGAAGGCCTTCGACAAGGTACCCCATAAGAGACTAATGTGGAAATTAGAGCATATAGGGGGACTGAAGGGTAACCTCCTGTAATGGATGAGAGATTTTTTTGAGAGACAGACAAATGAGGACAGTAATAAAGGACAGGACATCTGAATGGAGAGAAGTAACAAGTGGTGTCCCATAGGGCTCGGTGTTGACGCCAGTAATGTTCTTGATTTATGTAAATGATATGGTAGATGGAGTGAACAGTTATGCAAGTCTGTTTGCTGATGATGCAAAGATGTTGAGGAAGGTAGAGGTTGAAGGGGACTGTAAAATGCTGCAGGATTATCTGAATAGGATACGTGATTGGAGCCGGGTGTGCAAAATGAATGCAAAAAAATGTAAAATATTGGAAATGGGTAAAAGCACCAAGAGACCATCACTGAATTATATGGTGGGTAATGAACCAATCACGAAAGCAAGAGAAGAGAAAGATTTAGGAGTGCTGGTCCAGGATGGTTTGTCACCTGAAAAACACATTAACAAGATAGTTAGAGAGACATATAAACTCTTGACCAATATAAGAGTGGCATTTCATTACATGAATGAAGAGATGATGAAAAAATTGATAGTGGCCATGATCCGGCCCAGGTTAGAATATGCAGCATTAGTGTGGTCCCCACACAAAAAGAAAGATATAACCAAGATTGAGAGAATACAAAGAACAGCAACTAAGATGGTCCCCAGTCTGGCAAATCTGTCATACAGTGAGAGGCTAGAAATGCTGGATTTGCCTTCCTTAAAGGAAAGGAGAGAGAGGGGCGACATGATTGCAGTGTTCAGGACCATGATGGGAGTAGATAAAATTGACAGAGAAGATCTGTTTGTATGGGATAAGTGAGCAACAAGAGGACATGGACTGAAACTGAAGAAGCCACGCTGCTTGAAGGACATCAAGAAATATAGTTTTCCTTATAGATGCATAGACCTGTGGAATAGACTGGACAAAGAGATCGTCCAGTCTAAAAGCTTAAACGAGTTTAAAGCAAAATTTGACTTACTAAGAAAAAGAGACGGGACCCCACGAGTGTAGCTCATTTCCTGTATATCACAGTTAGGTAAATACAATTAGGTAAATACACACACACACACACACACAGAAAATCCTTGGTGTAACATACAGTACATCAGTGTCATTTAAAGAACACATCACAAAGATCAAAAATAAATTAACACCTAGACTCAACCTAGACTCAATGCCTTGAGGTCACTTGCCCATACATCATTTGGACATAACAAAGAAACCGCCACCATAGTATAAAAACAATATATACATTCAGTGATGAATTATGCAAGCCCTGCTTGGGCTCCTAACCTGACTAAAACACACTGTAACACTCTTCAGACCATATAAAACAAGGCCCTAAAAATAATCACAGGCTGCACAACTACTACACCTACAGACCTCCTACACCAAGAAACCAAAGTCCTCAAATTCAAGGATCATCTAGACTTGAGAGGCACCCAAATTCTTGCTGCAGCCTCCACAAACCCACAACATCCACTGCACTACGTGGCAGCACATCCACACACACCAAAGAACATCAAAACAACACCCAGCACACAATATCATACACAAATACTGTCATCTCTTCCCCCCTGCCTGCCTCAGACCAACTTCCAGAAGCATATTCATGCTCAAACCACTCGCCGTTCCATTCAGTCACTTAAAGACAACACACAGCTGCATGCACAGCCTCCTGATATCCAATGTTCTGAATCCTGTCTCCCTCGTGAGGACAGGGTCCACCTGGCCAGGCTGAGATGTGGACATCATGCAGCCCTTTTAAGTTATTAGAAGAGGCTGGATGACTCCGTCATTGACACCTGTCCAAGATGTAACACAACACCCCATACAATGAAGCACGTCATGGAAGACTGCATTGCACGCAATCACCTATGCCAACAACACAACATACATTCCTTGAGAGCTCTGTGGGAAAGCCTGGTCTCGGCCATGGGCTTCCTTAGGGACTCGGGGCTGTTTGGCCAGACTGCCTAGGGAACAACTACTACTACTACTATTACACACTGAGGTGGTTTGGCCATGTGGAGAGGATGGAGAGTGAGAGACTGTTGAGGAAAGTGTATGTGAGTGAGGTGGAGGAGGGGGAGAGTGAGGGGTAGGCCAAGGATGAGATGGAGGGATAGAATGGAGAGGTACGTGAGAGAGCTGGGTGTGAGCTGGGAGCAGGGCAGTGAAATGGTGGGGGACGGGGCAACATAGAGGGGATTTGTTTGTGGCCACCCCTAATGGGATTGAGGCATTTGGCAATAGGTAGATAGATAGATAATATTTTTATTGTAGACTTGAAAGTACAACTTTCTATGAAGGGCATAAAACAACCTAGATGTTTCACTCATAATTAGAACCAGTGGAACTGGACATTTCTATCATAAGTGGGATCAGAGAAACTGAATATTGAAAAATGTCTCTGAAAACAGCTTCTGGCGCAGTGATGCGATGCCTGGTTTAAAGAAAACGTGTATTAATGCTAACTTTGTACTCTTCCTGTATCACCGCCAATTGATGTGTGTGCTTAAATTAGGTGCAGATAGAAATAAAGAATACCTCTGAGCATGATGCAGCAAACAGAAGCGAGAAATACCGAATAGTTTGGGAACTTTTAAGAAAAGAACTGAATTTCCAACAAAATGTTTATACACACGGCACTCTTTTCTGGTTTTCACCAATAGATTTTTGAAAAGTTGTTTTTATTATAGAATCATGCGGTGCAACTCTCAAAGAATATTATAAAGCAAACTACAAGTTTCTGTCATAATTAGAAATTGAATTTTGAAAAATGTCACAGAGAACCACTTTTAGTGTGGTTATGCAATGCCCCATCTTTTTTTCCCTCCCAGAACACAAACTGTTGAAGCTCTTCTTATGAACTGTGCATGAATGAAATGGAAATTTCAGTAGCTAAAGTACATATAAGTAACTGAGGTTCATACTGGAAATAAAGTGTGTTGCAGTTTTGAACAGTGTTCTGTGTTATTGTAGACTACACTTTTCTTTTTTTCCCTTTTTATGTATTTATATATTTATTTAATTTTTTTTTATTGATGGAGGTTATGGGAAATTGGTATTTTAATGCCTGAATATTAAAGTAGTTCCCTTCAGAAAGAGAAAGAAGCCAACTGCATGTTTGTATCATACAGCTGACCCTTGTTATAGGATGAACAAGTAAACAGTGAATCAGTTATGTGTCAACAAAAAAGTTTTGCCCCCTCCCAAAATAATTTTTTGTATGATAAAATTTTCAACAATGCAATGATTATGAGAGTATTTCTGATTGGAGGTATGAATGAAAAAGTAGGGAATGTGAAGGTGGATGGAGTAGTTGGTGAGTGGGGTGTGCCTGCAGAAATGGATGAGAATGGCAGAGCTCTAGTGGACACATGTTTGGGGAGGGGGTTGGTGATAGCCAACACCTCCTTTAGACACAAAATGATCCACAGGTGTATGCAGTGAGTGATGAGAAGGGTGGGTGGTGAACTGAATGAACTGAAGGCAGTGAATGATTGTGCATGTGTGGATGAGGGAATGAGAAGGTATGTAATGGATGCAAGAGCATATATAGGTTGGGGGAGTGGACTGTCTGACCACCACTTGGTGGGAGAAGGACAGGAGGAATTAGTCTATACAAGAAGAGTAGAAAGCTTGCAAGAGGATGAAAAAAAGGCAGAATATACGAGAGAAGTGGAGGAGCGATTGTGTAAATATGATTTGGAGAGATGGGGGAGGTGGAAGGTGTGTGCAAGATATTCATAGAAGAAATCTGTGCAACAAGTGAGGTGGTGTATGGGGTGAAGAGAAGATGAAAGGGAGTGCAAGGAACAACATGGTTGAATGAAGAGGCGAGACAGGCTGTGGCGCAAAAGAAGAGAGCATATAGTGACTGAATGGGAAGCAGAGGCATGGGGGAAGTTGAGAGATGGAAGAGAGAGGTGAAAAGATTAGTTAGAGTAGTTAGAGAGAGTAAGAAGAGCGTGGATGAGGAATTCGGTAGAAATTTGAGTTTAAAATGGAGGGAACGTAAGAAAATGTTATGGTCGGAGGTGAAGAGAGTTAGACAGGGTGATAAAGAAGTTAGTAGGGGAGTGAAGGATAAAAATTATAGACTTATAGTGGAGAAGAGAGAAAAAGTGAGCAGATGGAGAGAACACTTTAAGGAATTGTTAAACAAAGAGAATGAATGTAATGTGAATATTATTGGCTGGGGAATGGCTGAGAGAAGGAGGGAGGTGAGAAGGAAGGAAGAGATCAAAAGGATAGAAGTAGTAGAAGCAATGAAGAAAGTCAAAATGAAAAATCCCTAGGAATTGATGAAGTGTGTGGTGAAATGGTGGAGCTTGGGGGAGAGATAGTAGTAGAATGGATATGGAAGATGTGCAGATTGGCCTCAGAGGATGGTAGAGTCCCGGAGGATTGGAAGGCAGGTATAATTATTCCACAGGACAAATGAAATGGGGAAAAAGAAGTATGCAGTAATCGTAAGGGCATTTGTCTTCTTAGTGCATAGGATAAGTATATGGTAGGGTACTTATTGACAGAGTTAAGAAAGTAACAGAGCAATTAGATGGAGAAGGAGAGGTAGGTTTTAGGAAAGGAAGAGGTTGTATAGATCAGATATTCATCGAAAGATCTTCAGTGGAAAAGTTTCTAGAGAAGGGAAGGAAGTTGTATGCAGCCTTCATGGATTTGGAGAAAACATATGACAGAGTGGCTAGACAGTGAATGTACAAAATATGAAGAATATATGGAGTAATGAGAAGTTGTTGAATGCCACGAAGAGTATGAGGGTGTTAAGACTGCAGTGTGAGAGGATGGTGAACTGAGTGAATTTTAAAATCTGAATGTAGTATTGAAACAGGGATTGTCATGTCTCCTTGTTGTTTAGTCTGTGGAGGGGTTATAAAAGAGATACAAGGTAGGGCAGTGGATGTGGAGCGACCCTAATGAGAGAGGACAGCGTTTGAAAACTTCCTGTTGTGTTGTTTGCAGATGATATTGTATTGTTAAGGGAAGACAAAGAGGAACTGAAAGGCTTTGTGGATGAGTTTGGGAGAGTATGAAGGTAGAATCTAAAGGCAAATGTGGGGAAGAGTAAAGTTATGTTCTTCGAGAGACATGTAGTCACTGAATGCACAGTGAGGTTGGATGAGGAGGAAATGGAAAATGTGAGTGCATTTAAGTACTAGGGTAGTTTGATGAGTAAGGATGGAAGTTTGGAGGATGAAGTGCTTGAAAGTGTACAACAGGGAAGAATTATTGCTGGTTCTTTGAAAGCAGTAATAAGAAATAGGGAAGTGAGCATGGAAGTAAAAAAGTCACTGCATGATATTTTTGTGATACCAACTCTAATCTATGGAGGCAAAGCTTGGACCTTGTTGGAAGGACACAAGAGTAAGAGCAGTGGGAATGAGATTGCTAAGAGGAGCATGTGGAGTTATATAGAGAGAGAGACTGACAAATGAGGAAGTGAAGCAGCACTGTGATGTGGATGTGGATGTGATAAAAAGTGTTTGGAGAAATAAATGGAGGTAGTTTGGCCATGTGGAGAGGATGGAGAAGGAGAGAATATATTATGAGGAAAGTGTATGAGTGAATTAGAGGGTGGGGGAGAGGGAGGGGGAGGCTGAGGATGAGATGGAGGAGTGGAGTGGAGATATATAGTTCAAAAGCATTCTCGTCTATTCTTAACCACAGAATTTTAAAGTATCTCTCCTATCACAATCTTCTTTCTGACCATCAGTATGGGTTCTGCCAGGGACACTCCAGTGGCGATCTTCTTACCTGCCTTTCAGACTCCTGGTCATGCTCCTTTTGGGACTTTGGCAAAAGTTTTGCCATTGCACTTGACATCTCAAAGGCTTTCGATCGAGTTTGGCATAAATCTTTAATTTCGAAACTGCCCTCTTCCGGTTTCTATCCTTCTATCTCTACCTTCATCTCTAGCTTCCTTTCTGGTCATTCTATAGCTGCTGTTGTAGACGACCACCGTTCCCCAAGAGCTATCAATAGTGGTGTTCCCCAGTGCTGTGTCCTGTCACCAGCTCTCTTCATATTACTCATCAATGACCTAAGCTGTACATCAAACTCTTTCCACTCATACGTTGATGACTCCACCCTTTACCTTTCGAATCGCTTCCTGCACCGTCCATCTCAACATTTACTTCAGCAAACAAGGGATGAGGCTATGGCACACCTAATGTCTGACTTGGATCATATCTCTGATTGGGGTAAAAGTAATCTTGTTTTTAATGCATGAAAAGCTCATTTCTTACATCTGTAAACCCAACAGAATCATCCCCAGGAGTACCCTCTAATTTCTAATAATATCCAGCTCAATCCTGCATCATTTTTAAACATACTTAGGGTTTCATTCTCTCAGGATTTATCTTGGAAAGAACATATCACCTCTTGTAAAATTTGCTTCCAAGAGGTTAGTTGTGCTAAGGCGACTCTGTGCCTTCTTTACCCCTGCACAGTTGTTGACTTTATATGCGGGTTTTATTTGCCTCTGTGTAGAGTACAACTCTCATGTGTTGGGAGCTCCTCACATATATCGCTTCTCAGCAGGGTGGACTCAAAGGCTTTTTGTCTCATTAACTCTCCTCCTTTGTGGTAGATGGGGGTGCCCATCATCCACTCACTAAATGTAGGGATGCCTTATGGTCTCTGCTACACTGAATGACAAGCTAAATGGTTTCCTGTACCCAGGAAACCATTTATTACTCTGGGTGGTAACCATATAACCAGGGTTTTTGGCCATTTTAAGTGTCCTCCAGATTTCTCTTATCTAAAATCACTTAATCATGACAAATGTTTCAGAGAGCCTTGGAGGGTCCAATACCTGGCCACCCAACCAAATGGGCAGATTTCCATGGCCATGTGAAATCTGAGAGGTGTGAATGAGGAGAGCAAGAGGGTGGAAGTGGTGAATGTGTTCAAGAGTGCAAGGTTTGCCATGATGGCATTGTGTGAAACTAAAATGAAAGGGTGTGAAGTGGAAGAGTGGGAGGGTGAGAAATGTGTAAGATCGGGCATGAATGGGCAAAGAACATGCAAGGAAGGAGTTGCTGTGTTGATGAATGAGGTGTGGCAGAGTGGAATGAGAGATTACAAACGTGTAAGCTTGAGATGTATGTCAGTCAAGTTCAAGTTTGAGAAGGTGGAAGTGGCAGTCATTGTAGCATATGCACCTTGTGATGACAGGAGTGAGAAAGAGAAAGACAGGCTTTGGGATGAGCTGGATGAAGCAGTGGGAGAGATGCCTAGGAGCTATAAAGTGATCATAATCGGCGATATCAATGGAAGAGTAGGTACTGGTCCTGAGGATGACATAATGGATTGTAGTAGAGTACAGTACTTCAGTCAGAGGTGATTGGCTTATCACAAAAATTGGCTTATCACAAAAATCACAAATATCACACTATTTTTGTCCTGCCATCTTGTTCCATTCACACTGTCTTCTGTCCATGTATGTACTTCTGCCTCTACACTTCAGTCTGTATCCAGCCTGAAAAATAGAAACATCTGGTGAAGTATACTGTAGTTTATAAATTCATAGCAGTTTATAATTCAGTACAGGTATCCGATTTTTTGTGTTTGCCACACATTTTCTTTGTATGTTACCGACATAGAATTCTTAGAATAATAGCAGAAATGAATTTATCACTTGAAGCCCATAAAAGGTGGTATTTCATGACCAAGTGTGAATTTTAGTCACTTAAGCTATGTACGCATCCCATGCCGATGGTGGCTGTCGTGAATTTTTTGTCCCACATGGTTAGCTTACATGTTGATTTTGACTTGGACCTGTGTAGCTTTTCTGGAAAAATCAGCTTTTTCGAATTTTTTTCCAGGTGTATCCTTAACCCATTCATATATGAGGGCTTGGTAAAAAATCCAACCACTCGCACTTTTTCACTGCAGGTTGCATCCAAGTGAAATCTGTCCCCTTGCACTTTTTTGACACAGGTTATATCCAACCATATAGGTTGGGTATGTTTCCGCCATGACTTTTGGTTGCGTCATTCAACTTTCACCCTTGCCCTTATTTATAACTTTATTGTTATGAAATTGCTACATGTTACAGTAATCTCTCTACCATCCGGACGTCCACTATCCGGATACATCACTATTCAGACATTGTAGACTGTCCAAACCCCAAAATGCCCCCAAATCCGAAAAAATCTGAAAAAAAAACTTTTTTTCTGACCATGTCAGTTTGAATTTCCTGCTCGCGCTGACTAGCTCCCTTCCCGCCAAATCGCCCTCCTACTAGTTCTGTCTCAACTTCCATGAGCAGTGGATGGCTGTCCGATCGTTTGTGGTATTTTCGTTCTTGTTTAAATAATCAAAAGTCACAGTGCTAAGGATTAAGTGTAGTTAAACACTGGATTACTGGACATGCTTCAAGAGCAATTATGACCACTGTAAAAACCTTAGAGATGGGGGTAAACAACAATCATGGACAGTAAGTAAACATTGTCAACTGCTAAATATTTTCCATAATCACTTCTAAATCCTCATTCTCTGGTTACATTTTATTTACTTTGTGCTTTGTGACCCATATTTGAGTGCACAGGCTGTGAAAGAGGTGATTTTCTCAGTGATTACCATGTCTCTTACATATGTTCACTATCTAGTCAACTGGTGAAAATTTTTGCCCCACACGCCTCTAAATCATAATTTTTCTGGTTACATTTTATTTACTTCATGCTTTGTGTCCCATATTTGAGTGTACAGGCTGTGAAAGAGGTGATTTTCTCAGTGATTACCATGTCTCTTACGTTCACTATCTAGTCAACTGGTGAACATTTTCACCCCACACACCTCTAAATCATAATTTTTCTGGCTACATTTTATTTACTTCATGCTTTGTGTCCCATATTTTAGTGCACAGGCTGTGAAAAGGTGATTTTCTCAGTAATAATCATGTCTCTTCCTTACGTTCATTATGTAGTCAGCTGGCGAACACCCCTGCCTTACTCACCTCAAAATCATCATTTTTGGGTTAAAATTCGATTAATTCATGCTCTCTGCCAATTACTTATGTGAATGGGGTCTTAAGTGCTATGCATGTCTGGTAGGGAGTTAGGTAGGTGGTTTTCTGATTTAGGTTAGGTTAGGTTAGGGTCAAGAATGACCGATGCTGTTGGTGAACAGTGAACACCTTTGCCATACCTAACTCTTTTTCTGGTAACAGTTTATTTATTTGATGCTTTGTATCCCATATTTTAGTGCATAAGATGTGAGAAATGATGATTTTCATAGTGTTTGCCATGTCCGATACTTATTTACACTAAGCTGCCAACTCATGAACATCTATGCCTTACTTACCTCAAAATCATCATTTTTGGGTTAAAATTCAGTGAATTCATGCTTTGTGTCCATTATTTAATGCATATGGTGTGAGAAAGGGAGATTTTCATAGTGATTTCCATGTCTGATACTCACACTTGCTGGCAAGTTGTGAGCACATATGCCTTACTCACCTCTAAATTATTATTTTTTGGTTAAAATTCAGTTAATTCATGCTTTGTGTGCATTATTTATGTGAAAGGGGACTTAAATAAGTGCTATGCATGTCTGGTAGGGAGGTAGGTAGGTGGTTTTCTGATTTAGGTTAGGTTAGGTTAGGGTCATGAATGACCAGTGCTGGAGCTTCAGGGCCACTATCCGGACAAGACCACCGTCCGGACATGCCTTTGGCTCTGTTACTTCGGATAGTGGAGGGATTACTGTATTAATGATCTTCCCAATGAATGAAAAAAGGAAAAGAGAAAATAAATTACCATATTTTATTATCCATCCATCATCCAATCTTATATCGCCCCATGAGGAGCGTAGGAACCCGAAGCTAGGCAAGTTGGTCCTGACATTTAAAATGAGAGTGAACAGCCTCACTCATTCTTGAGTGGCATTGAGCAATAAACCTCAACCACCCCTTAGATATAAACCTACACAGGGTCAATTTGATTGGAGTACCTTAATTACCCACTAAACCACTAGGCGCCATAATTTGGTTATATGGTTACCGCCCAGCATAGTAAATGGTTTCCTGGTGTACAGGAAACCATTTGGCTTGTCACTCAGTGTAGAGTTACCCATAGGCAGATGGAAGAGGAAAGAATGAAGGAAAGAAAGAGAAGAGGGAGTGTAAAGTCATCTGCAGACAGAAGAAAGAGGAAAGAGTGAAGGAAAGAAAGACAGAAGAGGAAGGATGAAAGAGAAGAATGGGGAGACACCCAAAGCAGCACTACATCAAGTGAGTGGATGGTGAGTTCCCCCACCTACCACTGATTCACTTATTTAATTATTGCTGATGTCTCACAGATATATAAACAGTTTGTGAGTGCTTTTTGAAAGTTGTAGAGCATTCCCAGTTTGTGAGTGCTTGTTGAAAGTTGTAGAGCATTCAACAAGCATTGAAGAAATGTTTATATACCTAAAAAAAATTGGTGTTGAATAAATGAGTGATCGAAAAAATATGGTAATTTATTTTTTCTTTTTTTGTTAGGAAGATCATTTTTCATTTATAACATGAAGTAGTTTCATAACAATACATTCACAAATAAGGGCAGGGGAATGAAATGATTGGAAACATTTTACGATGTTGAGTCAACAGCTAAACGAGCGGCCAGGTGTGGTCAAAGACCGTGAGATATTTTTGTTCCGTAAGCCATAAAAAATTTTTTTTAACAGAGTGCCATTTTTTAATGAAAATCATCACAAGTAAATACTCTACAACTTTGTCTCAGCAAGCATTGACAGAATATTTATATATCTGTGAGAAATCAGTGTTGGATAAATGAGTGAAAGATAAAGTATGGTAATTTATTTATTTATTTTTTTTCATTCATTAGGAAGATCATTTATAGCATGTAGCAGTTTCATAACAATATATTTGTAAATAAGGGCAGGGGTGAAAGTTGAATGGAGACATTTTCCAATGTCACGCATATTGCTGAGTGAGGATTGTGTGGCGTGTAAGGTCTGAGCCAGCCCATGGGGGTCATGCAGAACTCAGAAGCTGTTCCACGCAGGTTGCATTGAAAGAGTTCGAGAGGATTAATGCTCCTAGGCAATGCAGCATCATTGGCTGCAGTTAGAGATGGCTGAGGTGCCTTCTCCTCCTCTTCTTTGTCCTCCTCCTTTCCTGGTGTAGTGACTTGTTGTAGTTCAGCCAGTCTCCTCCTCCATTTGGTGATTTTACCCAGGCACACCAGCATCATCATCCAGTCTCTCTTGCAGCTCCTCCCCAGAAAAGGTCCCTGCCCTGCAGCAGCTGATATTTCTACCATCCATGGTGGCTCAAATCCCTCAAAATCATGCTGTTGTGCTGGAGTGTTGGGGTTCAGAGGAGCTAGCATCATTCATTCTTGTGTGTGGCAAGTGGCACTTTCTTCTGTGCCTCTGCCCAGTTGAAAATTGCATTCTTTATTGTGTATTTCTGCATTCTTTATTGTGTATTTCTTGAAATTGTGGAGAGTTTTCTTGCTT
>JAGKTI010029074.1:2123-12759 GCA_018397915.1 Birgus latro | reverse complement strand
GTAGTACATATATATTCATACCAAATAAATTAATACTTATTATGAGTAGTTTGGAATAGTTACCCCTCCCATCATAACATTTTCTCTGGAGCCAGGCCCCCCAATACCATGCAGCCAAGTGAGGGTATTGTTACCTGTACCAGCATTATTAAGTTCAGGTGGGCCATTTCTCTATGAATTTTCGATGTTTCTCATAAAAAGCAGAGGTTTTAGCAAAACATAAAAATAAAAATAAAAATCTCTCGAGATCTGGAGAGGTCATTGGCGAAAAATCTGCCGGGATGGGGAGGATTAATATCAATTTTTTGAGCAGTTTCACAGTGTTCTCATTTACTCCTTGTTCCAGTAATGACTTTATAATTGCTACGTGCTCCACTGAATTGAAAGCCTTTTCGTAATCAGCAGTACCTAAGCACAGTGGTTTATTTATTTTTTTACTTTTTTATTTATTTATTTATTTATTTATTTATTTTTTTGGTGTTCTCAGTTAGATGGCTCTTTGTGTGTAGACGATCAGTAGTCGAAAGCCCGTTTCGGAATCCTGCTTGCTCAGGAGGTTGGTTTTCGTTCAAATTTATGTTATTCTGTTCATAAGGACTTCAGTGAAGAGTTTGTACATAACCGGTAATAAGCTGATGGGTTTGATAGTTAATAAGATCTTTCGAGTCGTCTTTTTTCTAAAACAAAATAATTATTGCATTACACCTCGTTTGGAGAATTTTCTTCTTCTTACACTGAGTAAATATGTGGACAAGCCTGTTTTGTACTTTTACTCCTGCTTCTGACAGAAAATCTGCTACTATTCCATCTTCTCCTGGGGCCATCCCTCTTTGTATACTTTTGAAAATTTATTTCGTCTGGTTTTACCGAGGGTATTTCACTTGTTTCATCTGAAATGTTAGCTATTGGGAATATTTTCTTTGATGCATACATTTTTTTTTTTTTATTCAGCTCACTTCACCATCCTATGTCTGCATTTAATGGCTTCACTGTTTTTGCCTTTGAGTGATATAATTTGTTGCTTTCCTGGTTCCATTTTACTTCGGACCTGTTTCAGACAAATTCCTTTTTTGATAATTTCTCTGATCCCATCCATGTTTCTCTTTCTTTTTTTTTCTTCTCTATGTCTCTTGTTGATCAACTTATTTCTGTTCTTTCTATATCATCTTTCTTTGTTATTACTTTCATCTCCTTTCTTCATTTCATGGGCTCGAGGGGTACTTTTAAATACTTACCAGCTTTGGTTGTATTAGCTTTCCCTACTTCCTCTGCTGATTTTCTTAGCACTTTTGTTATTCTGTCATTCAACTCATCAATGTCACAATCCCCATAGCTAACAGCTTGACATTAGTTCATTATTTCTAACTGAAAGGCTGATTTGTTTTTGTATACTTTTATTGGGCATTTCATTTTTTATTTTTAATCAGCTTCTTTCACTTCTGAAACTGAATCTAGCTGTGGAACCCCCCATTCTATGGTCACTTCCTATATTTATTTTGTTTATAACTGTGACATTTAAGATCATATTATTCGTATCTGCTATAGTAAGTTGATTTCATTCTTTGTTTCTCCATTAGGACTTCCTCAGGTCCATGCTTTCTCTGTTCTTTTGTGAAAGTATGTGTTTATTATTCTCACGTCATACATTTCAGCAACAATTACCACCATTTTACCTCTGTCATGCCTTTCTCCCACTCCAAATTTTCCCATAAGTGCTTTTCCATTTTCGGTTTGCCATCTTTTGCATTGAAGTCTCCCTTGAACATAGTATATTTGGTCCTTTTTCTTCCATAATCTGGGAGATATCATCATAGAATGTTTTTATTTCTTCGTTTGAGCTTTGAGAAGTCGGTGACTATACTTGTATTGCTTTCAGGGAGTAACTTTTGCATAGTTTAATCACAATCCATGGTACATTGTCAGACACATTGCTGAATTTAACAATGTTGTCTGGAAGGTTTCTGTTAATTAGAAATCCTACTTCACTAATTCATTTTGCCTTTCGCTGTAGTAAAATAGGTGGTTGGTGTCTTGGCGCTGAACTAATTTCTTTTCTTTCAAGTGGCTCTCACTCAGTCCTACAGTCCCAACTAATGTTTTCTTATTCAGTCATTAAATTATCAAGTTTGAAATCTTCTTCAAGGCTTCTTACATTGTACTTATAGATCTTTATGGGTGTCAGTTTGTTTAATTTCCCAATCTCTGATTTGCTGAGACAGTGCCAACTCACTTTCTGTGGCACTCTGTCCGTAAGCATAGGAGGCAGTGCGGTTGGACCTTTAACAAACGATGATCCAACAGGAATGCTCAACAAATCATAAACAGTAGAATTCATGTTTGGTTGAGCAGACTGTGGCAAATACTCTCACCTCCCTGCTACATAGTTTCTGGTAAGATGTAATTTTTTGTGCCACCTTATTCAGTATATTTGGTGGAAACCTATATGTCTACAGGGGGGTCATGTGGTCCGCGTGTAAGACGGTACCTCGCATACCTGCAAGGCCTTCCCCTACCCGCCACCCGAGGACACGCCAGGTAGCAGTGGGATCCTGCCTCTGGGGTCCTTATATACAGTCCTTTAAATACACACCTTGGAATTAGGTCCTTTAGATACCGTCCTTTGAATACAATCCCTGGAATACGGTTTATTAGGTACAGTCCTTTAAATGTACATCTCGGAATACGGCCCTTTAAAATCATTCCTTTAAATATACACCTCGGAATGAGGTCCCATATAAAACAGTCCTTTAAATATACACCTGGGAATACAGTCCTTTAAATACGTTCCTTTATATATACATTTTGCAATATCGTCCTTTAAATACAGTCTTTTACATATGCACCTTGGAATACGGCCATTGAAACACAGCCCCACAATTATACACCTTGGAATTCGGCCCTTTAAACACAGTCTTTTAAATACACTTCTTGGAATCCGTCGTTTAAATATACACCTTGGATTAATGTCCTTTAAACACAGTCCTTTAATATGCACTTTGTAATACAGTCCTTTAAACACAGTCCATTAAATATCCATCTTAAAATGCGTCCCTTTAAACAGTCCTTTAAATATTGACCTTGGAATACGACTCACTAAACACAGCCCTTTAAATACACTTCCTGAAATACGATCCTTTAAACCCATCCTGAACACTTTCTAGTAAATGGCATCACCTGTCCCAAGGTTACTCACAGATAACATTGAGCTTCCTGGCGTCCTCCAGTACAGCCGTGGGCACCATAGGGTTCTTGGAGCGGCAGGAGACGTAGGTGTTGTGGTCAGCCACGGTGGGCACCAGGTAGAGGGTCGACCGGCTCACGTTGCCCTCATTAAACACCTGTGGAAGTTATGGAAAGAGATACTGTGAGAGTGGGATATTATGCAGAGAGATATTTCTGATGGGAGACATGGGATTGTTATGGGAAGGGGATATTTGGGAAGGAGGATGTTATTGGAGGGGGATATTTGGGAAGGGGATATTCTGGGAGGGGGATATTTGGGAAGAAGGCTATGACTAGAAGAGGATATGGTGAGGTATTATGGAAGAAAGATATTTGGCATGAGGGATTTTACCGGACATGGATATTACTGGTGGGGTATTATGGAAGGGGGATATGAAAGAGGATGTTATTGTTGAGTACTATGGGAGGGGGATATTATTAGTGGTTGTTATGGGACGAGGATAATAAAGAGAATATTATGGGGGGGGGATACTGTAGAAGGGGGATATTATGGGACTGGACTTTTATGGGTGGGGTATTTTGGGGGATATTATGGATGGAGGACATTATGATTTTATGGGAGGGGGATATTACGGAAGGCGAATATTATGGGAGGGGATATTAGGTGAGGGGAATATTGCAAAAGGGTGATATTGGGGGAGGGGTATACTACTGAAGGGGGATATTATGGGTGGTGGATATGGGAGATGAATGTTATGGGAGAGGAATATTATGGGGGGACATTATGGGAGGAGTAAATTGTGGGGGAATATTATGGGAGAGGAATATTAGGCTAATGGGAGGTGGATATTATATGAGGGAATATTACGGGACGGGGAGATTATGGGAGGAAGATAATACGGGAGGGGGAGATTATGTGAGGGAGATATTACGGAAGGAGGATTTTGTGGGAGAAAATACTGCGGGATTTGGTGACGACAGTAATGTTCTCTTGCTGAGTTGTGCATTCCTGAAACTTGTGAAGTATTCCACTTTGAAAACTCGTGGATGTTATATGTTGGTATTTTTTAAGGACAAGATATTTCCTGTTGCGAATATTATGTGTTTGGAATATTAGTGGCAAATGGGCACACTCATTTTCAACGACTTCACTGTAGAGCTACTCTCAGGAGACTCTGCACTGAGTGACCAACCATATCGTGTTACTTAATCCAGAAAGCCATTTACTGCTTTGAGTGGTTGCCATGAGACTGACACGGACACTCGCTGGTATAGTCATTATGGCCCATATTCTCGTCGCTTAAAAAGGCTCCGCAGACCCTCTTCCTTGGTTACTGAATTTTGGTTACGGCATTTAATACAATATTGTACGTTATTTATGAGGAGGATGGTGATATAAGAATGATTTAACTAATACAGAGGAGGAGAATAAGGAGTAAGAAATGAAATAAATCAATTAGAAAGGGGAGCTTCCTTAGCCGATGAAAATACGGGCCTATATTCTGCTCACGTTGGCTAGGGTACTGTAACCTGATGTGACTGAAAAGATGTTAAGCAAAAGGAAAGGCTGGGATTTACTGGTCACTTAAAAATATTCAGGAAAGAGTGACTGGCGTTCGTCTTATACGCCTGGATTGAACGGCCTAGCCCCAGTCTCCTACGCTCTTCATAGGCCAACAATAGACTGGATTGCGGTAGTAATGGTAGCGATTTCAACCTGATGAGGTAAGAGGGAATAGCGATGTTAGGGGATGAGAGAGAGATAAAAAAAATGGATTAAGGGAGGTTGTTTCAGATCCATTCACATGAAATTGCTTAAAGTTATCCAGATGTACAGACAACAAATACTGTAGTGGGAAGAATGAGGGAGGATATTACTGGAAGGGAATATTACATGAAGGGTTTGTCAGTGGAACGACGATACGGAGGGCAGGGGGGATGTGACTGATTTTGACTTATTTTCGTTAGTAAAGATGTCAGCCCAACAGCAAGGTCATTTCCGGCCACCATCGTTAAATTAGTTGGCCACCCCTTACGGGATTAAGGCGTCTGGCAATAGACAGATAGATAGATAGATAGCTTTGCTACTGGAAGGGTTGACAGAATTAGTTTCTAACTCCTCTGCTACTAGCTATTACAATATTTGCATTTTTCTAAATCAGAGTCGACATAGATTGCATAAATACCACGCAAGTTACTTAGCGCTACATTTGCAAAATAACTGCAAAGGAGGGTGACGCTTGATTGTCTTTTAGGTCTTCTCTTGACAATTCGTGACGGATTTGTTGAACCTAGGTAAAGATCTTCTCCTATAGGGCTTGAAGAAAAAGATCTCTATCTCACCTCTCAAAAAAAATATCTAATACCCGAATAAAGTCGTATGGTGATGCAGGAATAGTATTAAAAAAAAAAAAAAGTCCTGATAGTGGAGTTACGAGACAGGAATAAGGCCCCGGTGAGAAATGACCTGACTCCTGGAGCCTCTTAAACTTTCTTCAGCTTCAGTGCAGCACAAGAATGTTTTTTTCTTAATCCGTTTATCATCATTCATACAACCGTCAAGCAATTCACAACCAAATCAGAGTGAATATCAAGGAGGAAAATACTAATATATAGGTATTTTTAAGAACAATCAACAATATTGCGTACACAAACTTCGCATGCAATAAAACTCCGAACTCTGACAAGTATTTTAGCGAAATTTCCACACGCAGTCATTGGGGATCCAGTATCTTACATTTCACGATTGCTCCAGATTGATGTCCTGGGGTGGGGTGGGTGGGGGGGGGGGGGATTTTAGCAGATACCTGCGTCTGCTTTGCACATAAAATGTGGAAGGAAAGATGCATAAGTTTTGCAGACACATATGCAATGCTAGGTCCGGCAAAGGAAGCGCCTTGGCTCGATCTGCTGACAAAGTCGCTTGTTAAGTACCAAGGAAACTTGTTTATCTCAAGAACTGGTTAAAATCCCTTACGAAAAATTCCGCTGGTGTCCATCACCATCGTCATCATCACTGACATAAAGAACTGACTAGATTCTTCGAGTGTGTCTACATTAATACTTTCATTGCTCCGAATTCTTGATTGAGCAAAATCATCGGGTATTACTCAAAGTATATTCCTACTATGCCAGTAACAGAGAAAGGGTTTCTTGAGATTACCAGTGAATTTTACAGTCGAACAAGAGCTTCTGATAGTCCGAATGAAATAACCGGGTGCACCAACCTCTTCCTTATTTATTTTACATACTACACGTTACTGTTTTCCTGTATAATATTTTTGTGCTTTTGGTATCGATACAGATTCCAAAATATTATAAATTGTATACTAACATGTCATTCTCAGTTATAAACTGAACAGAAACAAGTGCTGGTGAACCCTAACCCCTTCAAAATGTCTTCTTATTTTTCATTATATTGGAGTCTACAAGTTACTTTCATTTAAAATAGGAGAGACTTCGAGCTGGAGGAATTAGATGTGACCTTGAACTCCTTAAATGCAAGACGTCTCATCAAGGCTGTATACAAATGTCTGGAAGTGGCAAGAATAGCCTAAGAAAAACCCGACTCGTTTGTAGGAGTTAACCAAGGTAAATACGATGCCAGTTGTCCATTATCATCAACCTAAGCACTGACTTGACTCATAGTGTGTGTGTGTGTGTGTGTGTGTGTGTGTGTGTGTGTGTGTGTGTGTGTCATCATTAAGCTTTGAGGACTGACCTGACTCCTGGTGTCGGTCATCATCATGCCGTCCTTCCACCACGTCATCGAGGCACTTGGTCTGGACCCGGAGCTCTCACACACCAGGGCGTACCGCTCACCCTCAGACAGTCTCGACGCTGCCCCCAGGATCGACACCTCCAGCGGCGGGACTTGGGAGTGAGACAATGGGAGAAAAGTAAACAGTATCAGTAGGTTCCTTTCATTCCCTCTCAGTGTGCTGTAACGTCGCTTCAATCTCCCTTTAATATTCTCAGTACGGAAAATAACAGCAATTGCCACACTTTCAATGTGGCTAATTATTATGTCAAATGAACAGATCACGGTGCAATGAAATCAAGACACATTTTGCTGCTACTTTGCATAGGCTACTGCTCTTCTAAAAGTAGGCATGCAACCTGATATACTGTAGCGTTTTTTTCTTTCTGTAATTAAAGAGTTAACTGGGTCCTCGCTCTTTGATGTAAGCGACTGTTCTATTGTGGAAGCTTTATTCAGTGTGTATCCCCTTCCCTGTGACCTCCAGTCCTTCAGAATCAAGATATCCAAGCATCTCATCATAAACCTCTCTCTCTCTCTCTCTCTCTCTCTCTCTCTCTCATTTTGTTTTACTTTGATTTCCACACATTTAGCTAGAGATGGCAGATGGAATCACTGCTCGCTACGAAGCTTTGGCTCCTTCCATCTCTGTATATTTAAATAACTGATACTCTGTAACTCATTGATTATTTACTACGTAACAATTTCACGAGAATGATACTAGCTAAAGATACACAGTATTTATCGAAACTGCAAACTAATAATCTAGTCTTTCAGCTTCGCTAAAAAAAAAAAAAAAAAAAAAAAAAAATCACCCATCTGCTTTTGAATCTAACAAAATCAGTTTTCTGCAACTACCCTGTGGTTATTTACAGACTGCATTTCAGGGCTTTTTCTCCTCCTCATATCTAAGCAATGACTGTGAAAATAACTCTGAACTAATTTTAAACATATAGTCCTATTATGTCAGAGGAGAAAAGGCTTTCCCATTACAGAGAAGCAACTTTTGGAGATTATAAATGTTTGTTATAATTTGTTACAGTACTACCATAGAGGCAATATATCATCATTACAAAGAGTCACCATTAGGTTAACTAAGTCGTCGGGAGGGAGCAAGGGTAAGATACTAAAAGCGTCTCCAAATAAATGGCAAGAACATCAAATTCACTATACTAACAGCTCATGTTTAGCGCGGCGGTGGTAGCGACGGAAATGATTAGTTTGGGTTGGATATCTGACAGGTGGTAATGGCAAAAATAAGTATAATTTCTTGTGGGCCGGAAAAATAAGATGATGCAGAAACCATTTTATTAAAGACATCGTCAAATCTATGACACTAACACCTTATGTCCAATGTGACAGTGGCGGTGACAGGTTTGACTTGGGTACACTGGCGGTCAAAAGTTCCGTCTTGATCTGAAGCACAAAACGAATCTCCACCAACAGAGGTTCGAACAACGGTGTTTCGAGAGTAAGGGGATGCGAGGTGCTGGGGTGGCAGGACTCAGGAGACGGGGTCAGAGGGAGGAACTGAGTGTCCGGATCCATGGGTAGATAAGTAACCAAGATTGCCATGATATCATTGATTCACTGATTATGGTTATATTACGTTAATAAGTGTGAACATGATATACAGGTAACTGTATACTCCGCGAGACAATTTTTTATAAGGGGATCAAGAGAATCATTGTTAGTACTATGATGTTTCTAAGTTCTCGTAGCGTAGAAGCAAGCAACTTGTATTTGATTTTTTAAACCATCGTTTGCATAACTGTATTAGTTGGTTTCTTTGTAGAAGGGTCAGTCATCGGTAATCTTTGGACATTAAACTTTTCAGTGCATATTGTGGTCATACTGTTCTGTCATTATTAAGGTTGTAATTCTTACCACACTTACAAGGATACCAATGTGATTTTGAGTCCCTTCAGCTAAGGAAGGACTTTATGGCAAAAGCCTGATCATTTCAACCAGTTTCGGGAGATTGTGCTCAGGATAAAGTAGAAAATATAGCGGCAAATTTTAATTTAGAGGAAACTGAAACTAATGCATTTACGTCAGTCAGACACTATTAATGACACACCATGAAAAATTTAGTGCATTAATGATATAGAATTGGAATACTACTATTTACATATACAAGTAACCCACCTTGACCATTGAGAAAAATACATTCATACACAAACTACTTTATGGTAACCCTAGATACCATTAACCCTCATAGAGGAAACATAAGGATGATATTGACACTCATACTGCCAGACTTTGGGTAATTCATTGCCTACAGTATATACATATAGAATACATACGGTATTATTTCTCAGTACTAAAGCTACCCCACACGGAATCAAAGAACATTACATCATCAAGCATTCAAATGATGCAAACACATCAGTACAATGTCCAGGCACCTTGAGCTTGAACTACTTCATCAACCCTCCTGGGTAGGGATGCCACTAAATAATGACATTTGGACGGTTCCTCACAAACTCCAAAATCTCAAGGGCTTTACGTTCTACAACTTGGACTTATTTCTTCACCCACGTCCCAGCTCTTGCACATAATGACCCATAAATTCTCTATTGGGTTTAGATAGCAACCCTTTGAGGACCAGTCGAGGACTACCACATCCGGGTGCTGATTTAACCAATACTTTACCACTCTGCACATATGCACAAGACTCCTGTCGCGAACAAGTCTAATAGGATGAGGATGTGGGATTGCCATATTTCGCACGGATGACAATTAAACATTTTCTAACGTCAATGAATTTTTGCCTTGTAAATCTTTCTTCTGTTTTCGTCAATTCTCCAGGTCCATTCCCCCACATCCAACTCCACAATGATAGACTCTCCCTACCACTTTTGCCCCGTATATTTTTCATTTCATACCGTTTGTTTACTGGTCTCCAGCACGTTCGAGCCCCTGCTTCCACCGACGTGAAGCATTTGTAATCAGTAAATATTACTGTTCCAAAAAACTACGTTTGCTCCTAAATACCATAAAGCAAAGCCAAGTCTACACTCTTTATTGGCTTGAGAGTTTTTCTTTTCAATTGGCCGTCCTATAACAGTGAATGCCCATCTCATGAATGCGTCTTCTCGTTGTCCGCGGATTGTAGGGAAGCCGTAAAGGCCGAGTAGCATGAACTGCGGAGCACTGCTCGTTTACCATGTCCGATATACAGACGACATCTTGACGAGTGAGAACTCGAGGTATTCCACTACGATGCTTTGTCTTCACTGAGCCCTCCATTTGCAACTGACAAATCCATCGATTCGCACACCTGACAGACACCTGTCAGAAGGGCAATTTCTCTTGATGACTTTCCCACTTCCCACATCCGGATGATACGGCCGTGGAGGGTAATGACCTCAGGATCATTTGCACTCATCCCTTCATCTACCGCATTGCCGCGTCTCTGCCATTTCTACAATGCACACAAAATAATGGACTAGCTGGTAATGTAAACAGACTATTCATAGTTCACTGTTGATTATATTGCACGATAACATTGGTAAAACCATCTTGCACTGCCACTCTCTTCTACATTCAAAACCCCTCTCTCTGTTTCTCTCTTTGTCTCTATCTTGTCTCTGCCTGTCTGTCTGTCTGTCTGTCTGTCTGTCTGTCTGTCTGTCTGTCTGTCTGTGTCTGTCTGTGTCTGTCTGTCTGTCTGTCTGTCTGTCTGTCTCT